>JAUELE010247865.1:0-19513 GCA_031471655.1 Diodora aspera | reverse complement strand
ATTTCTGTAACATGTAGGGCTTCATGCAAGAGGATATTGATATAGTCAAGCTTACTGTCAGCTATTTTATCATATTCCTATAACATGTAGGGCGTCATCCAACAGGATATTGATATAGTCAAGCTAACGGTCAGCTATTTTATCATATTTCTGTAACATGTAGGGCGTCATCAAACAGGATATTCATACACTATACTGACGTCCAAAAGAAAGTATATCAAAATCTTGGTATACGTTCTTTTGGACGTCAGTATAGTAGTTAAACTTTATGTCGGCTCTTGTATCAAATTTCTGCAAAATGTGGGGGATTGTCTTCTTTGAATAACCCGACCAGCAATAACTTATTTTTCGTTATGCTGTGCATGCATTCTTGGGGTTGTATTTTAACAGAGCTACAAAACAAGTATAAGATACATCCAGACCACAACACCACGGAAGACAACAGTGTTCGACTTTTGGAGAATAGTTGTGGACTACAACGTGCAGACAATCATTATGCTCGACTCGTTCATGAATAACGACAAGGGAAGTTTTAGTTTGTTGAAATTTGCAATAAATTGTGTTTACCCGAGCATAAACCAATCAAAAGGTGAACTATGCTATTCGTCTGTTGCCAGAAACGAGTCCTGCCCATTTTATAAGTGTCCAATAGTATGTTCTTTTCTTAGCAATGCAAGAATTACTGGAGCCCTAGAAAACTCAAGCAAGAGTTGAAGACTTGGAATGTACAATTAAACCAGATGCATTATATAACCAGATTACGAATGCAGGTTTAATGCAGATGACACTTACTGATTACTTATATTTGCACTTCAAAAGTGTTGAAGTTTGCCAACATATCAACAAGTAGATACCTTTGTCATTTGCGCATATACATATATGAAAGAAAGAATTCCTTGTAGTGTTTCATCCTTTCCCTAACAGGATCCAGTTATGTACTGGCCTGACGTTAAATCTACGGTGGATGTTGGACGTTTCACTGTTGAATGCTCATCGGCTTACCAGAACAACCAGGTTCAAGTCAGGAAGATGAAGCTCAGAAAGGTTTGTGACCCACATAATAAAAGCAATGTGTTGTGTTAAAGTGGTACAACTCTTCTAGCAATATGGAACCTTGCCGTGGCCAATATTTCATACAACACCCTCCGTACACAAGGACTGTACAACTTGTTACATGTACTTCTGTGTGGTGTTCTGTGTATCAGAACAACTAGGTTCAAGTCAGGAAGATGAATCTCAGAAAGGTGTCTCAACGAAATAATAAAGGAAATAGTGTTGTGTTAAACTAGTATAAATCTTCCAGCAATATGGAACCTTGCGGTGATTAATATTGCACACAAAACCCTCCGTACACAAGGCCTGCACAACTTGTTACTACATGTACTGTGTGGTGTTCTGTGCATACGATCCTAAAATAAATGAAAGTTGAAACAGAGTCTCCAGTTACAGTACTATAAATAAACGAAACCAAGATGAGAGACTACTGAATACATTCACAGATATCTTGGGCATGCAAGCGATGCCCCTTCAAGATTAGTACGCTTATCAATAACATGATATCAAAGAACACTTATTGGAATTCAAGCATCCGTTTGATCAATTATGGCATAAAGACGTAAGGTGAAACAATTATTAGAATCACTTGGTATAGTTTCCTTTGCACGTCAATATATTTTCGCATTTCGCATCACTGCTTTACTTTCCACAGGGTAATTCGTCAAGAACTGTGCTGCAGTACACTGCTAACTTCTGGCCTGAAGACGGTTTACCTTCAGTGACATCCCTACTGTACCTGCTTCGTGTATCCAAATTAAACAAGGGACCTAGAGATCAACCTGTTATTGTACACTGCAGGTGAACTAACGATTCATGTGCTGTCGTCAAATGTACTTATACAATTATTTCACGATCACAAACAGTAAAATCTTTTGCAAGACGTCAATGTTTTAGACAGTGAAATGTTTGTTTTCTTGCTCACATTAAGGGTTATAAGAAATGGTTCATGTCCACACAGTGGCATCACAGTCGTTGTAATCACTCTTTAGTAGTATCTATGTAAAACCAAATAAGACGATAAATGGCAACTATGATTGGAAATAAACCCAAATATGCTGCTGGGATTGATGTATATACTCGTCTTCAAATCTTTCAGAACTTATTTTGTATGCCCTTCAGGAATTCCTGTTTTCAGACATGGTCAGTATATTGCAGGAGGAAACGCTATACAGATCGTGCTGACATTTCCAGCCATTCACAGCAAAATGATTAAACTACGATCAACTTAAAGATTCTGTTTAATGATTGAAAGTCTTCAATGTATTTTAGATCCGGAGCTGAGAGGAGCGGTTTGGTCTGTTGCATAGTGGCTGTCCTAGAAAGAGTTGGTCTTGATAACACTGTTGCTATTCCAGTAACAGTTGGAACCATAAAGGCAATCAGACCACAGAACATTTCTACATTTGTAAGTCAACCTATGTAATTACTCTTAAGTGTTGGCGATTAGTGAGTGAGGGAGCGAGTCCGAATCCCGGATGGGGCCCCACCCAAAACTGATTGCAGAATAGGCCGAACTACTTTGCGAGGAAATGCAATCAAAAATGTTATATCGTATCATTTCCTGTTACTGAATATTCACTGCCATATCGGCCTTTGGAGCTGTGAGAATTACATATCGGGGATGGGCCTGGTGGTGGAGCGATGCTGTCGACTAGATAAAAAACTTCCTTCCTGATCTTCGGTTTCAGCGAAGGCTGAGTTGTCTACAACGCTGATCATTAGTGTCAAATGGGCCTAGGCTGAATAACTGAATCGTTTAAGCCGGTGAACTCATTTCAGCCTCCAACGCAGGTGATGGATGCCTGACCCCGAGGTAGTTGTTTGGAATCCCGGACTGGGTTCAACCCAAAACAGTAGCAAAATGGCTGCTTTGCAAGGAAATGTAGTCTCCACCCAAAAGCATAATGCCGTACCCTTTATTAAGATGCTAGTATATGGTATCGTCGTTTTACAGTAATGCATATGCAATTGGTGTCGGTAGTCGAAGTCAGTGTACTTGCTTTCCAATAAAACCAAGTCAATTATCAACTTGCTACATCAGAAAAGTACTTCTTAGGTTGACAATCATAATCAAGACCGATTTTCAACAACACCTTAAGGGGTGCAAGTTGATGCTTACAATATTCAGTATGACCTTAAGGGGTGCAGGATGGCGCAGTGTTTATCGCGTCGGTCCTGCAATCTGTCAGTCTTGGTGGTTGTGATTCGAGTCTCGCCCGGGCACCTCGCTTTCATCCCGGAGAGAAAGAAACCCCCGACACTGACGTAATGTTGGTGAGTCCGTGGTGATGTGGCTGAAAGTTTGCCGAAAACCACGAACAACCCCAAATCGCTCTCTCAGTCACTGTATGATGTTACGACTTGACAGAAGACCGTCCAATGATCTATTTCGTACTTTATGATGTTACGACTTGACAGAAGACCGTCCAATGATCTATTTCGTACTTTATAGGAACAATACAAAGTCTGCTACCAAACAGTTCTGGAGGAACTTACATCAGGAATCACGTGTCCTAGTTCTGAAGACGAGGATCAAGCTGCATCAAAAGATGAGAATATTTACTTCAATGTAGCACATCCTGAAGCGATATACTACAACCAGTAATGATCCAAGGCGCTATTTAAGAAGACATTGAGGAAGACATGTGTTGAAGCTGCTCTTTGTCATAAATCATTCAATGAATTTCTGTTTTTGATGTACGATTGTTGGTGCTCCACCGGTTGCAGCTATTTCCTGCGAACATGTTTTTAATAATATGATGTGTATATGTAAGTCAATGACCATTACAGTCCATGTATTTAGGTTAAATGTTTACCCTGGTCTAAGTCAATGGCAAAATAACACCAACTTTTGTCAGGACCTTCATTTTCATGATACAGTAAGTGGACTGAAACTGTGTACATATATACAATATACAATGTGCATGCAATTTTGACAGTGTGTGCAATTTGATCTTGCACCACCATTGACAGATACGTTAAACGTGTGCAGTCATCAGAATACTTCAAATTGTTTCGTATTTTATCGAATTTCACCTTGTAGTGACTTTGAACTTGAATGTATATCGTCATCCATGAACTTTAATCTGCATGCGTTATCCCAAGTGCCAAATGAGCTATAGTCTCCCTGAAGCTATATGTTGGCACTTAAGTCTGTTTATTTCTATTACCATATTGTATGCCTCCAGTGATGTTTACTGAACTTGATGTCACCTCCAACGAAAGGCAACAGTTGTTTCAACTGAATGGAATGTATAAAACCTGTGCTGTCCTATACCTTTGTACATAATTGTAGAAATAGATGTACTCCTTACCTTTGTGTTTCGCATGTTTAGAATACACATTTTGCAAGAATGTAATATTTATATCTTATTTTAGATGTATATTCCTGAAATTGAAATTTTCAAAACAATAATTCACCATGTCGTTGAAGTTATCGGCATCAGAAATCTACCGGAAAGTGTTCAGAAACGTTCGGAACCCCCGCACTAGTTCCTTCCCTTGCCATTCCACTACTTTCACGGAAATAAACAGATAAACAGGCGATTTCTTAGTTTGCACAAATGATTGTTTCAATTACCCCGGAAAGTCTAAGGTTTCAACTGTTATATATACAATTTTCAGCTTTCTACAACAATCACTTACTCGGCAATAAATTTATTTCAAAACCACCCTCCAGCATTACACACGACAGCACACCAATTCAAGGTGCCTAACGACAACAACAATTGCCAATCCATCGTGCTCATGTTCTGGCACCCTTGGCTTATAAACATCTCTGACATGATTCGACGGCAGTCATTATAGGGGAGGTAACTGCTGTTCTGAACTATTTGCAATTCAGTTGAATGCCCTGCCCACAGTGCTGAGAGAAATAGTCTAAAGAAAGCAGTTTTAACTAAACTCAAAAGTTTTAATGTGTGCTCTTTGCTTGGTGAGAACCTTCAATGTGGATCAGTTCTGACTGCACTTTTAGAATTTCTAAGGCAAACTAAAAAATATGATACACTTTAATTGAATGATTTAGCAAATTTTATTTATTTGATTTGGCTTCAGCATTTGTCTGATTTTCAATGTCTCAATTATAATACGTTTTCGGTGATGGGCGCAAATGAGCCAACAGTCACTGTGGCCCAAGTCGCCCGTTTCAAATATTACAATACTACTACTATTTGCAATTCATAACAAGTTTGTCTCTGTGACAACGATTTACCTTCATTCACAAATATAATGTTTGAAGAGATATGATTGCCAAAATATGTGCAAGAAATTTCAAATCACGTTCAGTTGTATTAATCATCAGCTGTTCGTGATAATTAAGATTCGCTAACTAATACTATTTCGGAAATATACATCGTGTAGATCTAGCAGGTATTTCATTTGTGAGCTGGAGGACGTCCGGGCATAATGCATCGGAGCTTAATCCGCCGATTCATGTCCAAGATGTCAGTGGAACATAGTGGAGCTAACTCGTGGGAAGTCCCAAATGCATGTTGTGTGTCAAATATCAGCCATTTATATTTAAAAAAAAAAATGTTTGGTATACATGTACATGTGTATATCCCAAAAAGGTTTTGCTGTTTGAAGGTTCTGGTTCGGAAGAAATATCTCTGGACGCCGACGCCGTGGGAGACATAATTAACGCCCAAGGAACCCCTACCATGTTAACAATTTACCAACTGATGGCGGTCATAACGAACAGCGCCATCTAGCGGAAGTTCCCGAAGGATGTTTAGGGTTTACCCCGCTCAAATCGAAGAGAATACCGGGGTCTGGGACGCTTATCCATGGACGGAAAAAACTCCTGCATGCATTAGGCAGGGGATTCTGACAGGAGTTCGGTACAGGGTTAGATCCTTGATACCATTGTCAGACCTTTTGCCATTGGCCCACCGTTTGTTCTTATGGATGCTAATTCTTGTCCACTACGTGCCAGGGTTGTCTCAGATTAGCTTGAGCAGTATACAATTGAACGAATTCAATGGTCTGCCAGCTCACCAGACCTCAGTCCAATTGGGCACGTGGGGACATGTTAGGGCGTGCAGTTTCGGCACGAGTTGTATATTCACAGGTGCTGGACGAGTTTTATGCTACTTTGGAATAGGAGTGACAGCCCCTACCACAACAACAGATTCGTCGGCTGATAATGGGCATGGATCGCAGCCTTCCACAAATTGTTAACGCCCGGGGATACCATTCACAGTACTGAAATTCAATTGTGGACCAATCATTCACTTTAACTGATCTTGACAGTTAGATCCGAGTACAGGATGATCTCATTGCAATTCATCAGTATGACCAAAATGGATTGTTCCTGTAATATTCTTCTTTTCTGTCACTGTTTAATGCATGTTTCAGCATGATGTTAACGTTCGTGATAAAAATAGATGACATTTGATTCCAAGGCAACTGTTACCACAACTATATGATCAAAAGATCCAATATTCCTATCAAAAGTTAAGTGGTATAGTTCCATTGAAAGTGTATTATTTAATTTAATTTGTTTGGATGGTCATTTATAAGACAACGATGCTTATATGATTAGTCTGTAATTGTTTGTTTGTTTTATGTAAAATCCATTTAATAACATCGCTTTTCCCAAATATTATTAAGTAAAGGCACAACGCAACAACAATTAAGAGTTATCTTTCCCTAAAGTAGTTTAAAAAACAATTTCATGTTGTATTCACTTTGCGCTAGATTGAGGTCCGTCTTACTTCGATAGGGCATGAGATGTTTCCTGGACAAGAGAAACTCGAAATGTGACAAGATTGCGCATTGACAATGCAAACGGAATGCACAGGTAACGATACCAACCACATTATGTCTTTTTGGAAGAAGAAATTGTTGCCACAACTGAATTTTAAAACACCATTATTAAGTAGCATTGATCAGCATTGTATCACAAGTTTTGATAAAGTTAAAGTTTGTATCATTTGTTTTGCACCTGAGTTTAGTAATCTCACAGCAATAAACAGAAATGGGAAGCGAAACCAAACAACAAGAAACACGCTCTCTGATTACACTTTATTTATAGAAGCAGCATAAGCACCTAAGAAATATAAATCAAACAAATATCGAAACAAACTAGAATGTGTTTTACACGTAACACATCCCCCCCCCCAATTCCAAACACCGCTTTCTCTTCCAAAATCTAAAAAAGGCTGCAAGGTGATTTCATGATTATGTCGAATTGTTTCAGAGTACTGACCGGGAAACGAAATTAACATTTCGTTGCTACAATGTATGGCATCAGAAAATAGTTTTCAGAAAAATCAAATATTTAAAAAGGCACGACTACACCATGGGTTCAATGTTCCAAAATCTAAAAAAGGCTGCAAGTGATGTCATGATTATGTCGAATTGTTTCAGAGTACTGACCGGGAAACGAAATTAATATTTCGTTGCTACAATGTATGGCATCAGAAAATAGTTTTTAGAAAAATCATATATTTAAAAAGGCACGACTACACCATGGGTTCAATGTTGTATGTGTTAATGATTCGTGAGAAAGATCCTGATCAGCAACAGAGACGAAAAACAAACCAGTTTCAATATGAACACCATTTACCACTCATCCCTCACCCCGGGCAGTACAGAACAGTTCCAGATATGTGGACAGAAACGGCATTTTCAATATGAACACGCTCTACAACACCCACCCCAGACATGCCCAGTCTTTTAGGGTTAGGGGGATCGCAACGGCAAAACTGCATCATTACCCTAAATGTAGTTTAGGTTCTGTGTAAAAATACTGAACAATTCCAGAGTTCTGCTCTGCGACCAAAAATGGCAAAACTGCAACATTTGCTTGCTATGGAAACAAACTATATTTTGTTGAAACCCTAAAACGCCACAGCTACGCGATGGACCCTATGGATGTGTGACATTTAATTGGAATGTACTGAACGGTGACACAGGTTTGGTCTTGAAAGGACAAGCGGACACTGACGCCCAAGCCAAAAATAATGTTTCTACTTCATCTGAGGGGAGGGAAGGAACGCAAAAGAAGGGGACGAAACTGGCAAACGTTTCAAACAAAAGCCGATATATAAACTAAGCAAACTATGTCTTCTAAATAAACAAGATTTGAAGGAATAAAATAAACATGTAAGTTGGGTTATAGACGCTGCTGTCAGGACTGCGTATATTATGTGATTTTTAAAAAAACACACACAAACGTGTGACATAAAACATGTATCGAAAGCCTTTCCATGAAGCAGAATTTTGAACAATAAAATGCATTTTCTCAGAGCAAAACAGCAATTAACCATTTTGAACAGTTAGATTGTGAATCCATAGCAATGTAAATTACGAACTACAAAAGCCTAAAATAGTAAACCCTATTATGCTGTACAAAAAACACTACAGCGTAAGACACTTTACGTCACCATTTATACTGCTTGAAATGGTTGAAGTTGGATACGTTTTCCAAAACATGGAATATGGTTGTGCATTCTGTGTTAAATAAACCGCATTACAAAAGAGTGGGTCTATTACAGAAGTGTCTTATTTACTTCTGGAAATGGACTGATTGTCTATTTTGCAAATACGCCTCGATTTGCTTGGCTGGTCTTCCGACACTTTGTGAGTGTGAACCAACCTATTTAGAAACCGGCGGAGAACGTTTGCCCATTTCTTTCCAGCTTGCAAAAGAAAACGGCAACGTCATCCAATTGGCTTCAGTAGGTTGCAGGCATTTTCAAAATGGTAGAAAGTTCGAAAATGTTCATAGCATCATAGCATTTTATGTGTCGTGCAGCAACCGTGACTTGTGCTGAGTTTAATGCACATGTATCGTTCCCAATGATGCTATATTTTAGAAACGAAAGACCTCCAATTTTACCACGTATCCAAATGAAGTTATTGAAGGCAAATATTTGACTTCCCCGTTTTATTTTTCAATTTAAAAGTTGCAACCATAATGTCAACACTGAAACCATAATTTTACACAAAACTTCACACAAAAATAATATACGTCCAGAAATCAAAACTTACCAATATGAAAAAACGTATGAATACAGAACTGATAAACATTATAAGCATTCCAACTGAAGCCAGACATCAAATAAAACTACATAATATTCTCTACTTAGTTTAAATAAGCAAGTCGTTAACTACACATTTTAAACCTAACACATAATTGACATATTATTATAACGAAAAATTAAATCAATAAAATCATTAAAATGATAACTTATCGCACATTGAAAAGCAAAGCAAAACTTTTAATTTGAAATTAGTAAGTTCAAAGCATAAAACACACACAAAAATACTCCTATAACTACAACCACTACTGCTACTACTATTACTACTACTACTAATTATAATGATAATAATACTTATAATACTAATAAGAATAATAATAATAATATGTTAAACGGTAGAGGATATCACATAACAATGAGACATAATGATTGATATAATACTTTTAAATTGGACAAACAGTCTATTCATATTGGTGAACTGTTCCATCCACATCCACATACATTGACTTATCGAAAATGATCACTATTGTCCAAAAGGGAATTTACTACCACGAGTCTAACTCGTCTGTATCGTGTATAAACCCTCTCAGTTGGCAACGAAAGCACGCATTCGACAAGGCATACTGCAGATTAAAAGGCAGGTTGACGCAGCTAATTCCACACCTCCTGCAGCGCAGCACGGGTCCTCTTGAGTCGCCTGTCGCTGTTCACGTTGGCGTACGCAGCCTGACAAGCATATCCCAGACATTTGCGATTTGCAAATGGTCAAGACTGAGTGACGGTGTCAGATAGAATATTGACCCGCAAGGGAAAGTGACCCGGGATGATATTTCTATAACAGAAATGTGGCCGACCCATGGAAAAGTGACCCACATAGATAATGACATAAGGAGATGAATTTTAATGGAATAACTTGCAGCTGGATTCCGTGGCTCTTTTTTTAAAGCATCAACTTGTTTTCTAAAAAATATGATAGTAATTACCTGTATATAATTTTTTAGCACAAAGCTGTTTTAAGAACAACAAGCTACGTACATGTATTCAACTATATCAATAATGTATTCCATATACAAATATAAACAAAGATCAGTTTGTTTTCAGATTTCACTTTTCTAACACAATTTAATGATCATAAGTTTTCCTCCGTTTCTTTCTATACCCCTCCAGCCGGATCCGGTCCGCTCAAAAAAAAAATCATTCCTATTGTATTTGCCTGTCCATTACTCACAACTACATAAAACAAACGAAGTGAGCACAGCTCACGCAGATACCCCCTCTTCCATGTACACATACCGTAATACTAATGAAATGATTAGTAGGTAAAGAGCCTTTTGTGACACCCCAGTGTTTTATGCAAATGTTCACATAGATATACACATGATGCAACAGATATATATCTATACATCATACAGATCACATGTGTAACGTGTCATCAGCTTCCAACAAATAATGTTGGTATTATGGGTGTAACAACGGTTACGTCCAATGATCAGACAAACGTGCATACGTTATGTAAATGACCACATAAATATGTGAACGATGCAAAAGGCACATCTACACCTCATACGATTACATACATACAGTTTCATAAGATTCCGACATTTAGTGAAGGTGATGTGACGGACAGAAGGACTGCCGGACGGCCAAATGGCCTGACATGCTGAGCACTATATACCCCCGTGCACTTACAACAACTATCCCTAGGTTCAATCACATTACCACCACCCCAATCCAAAAGACTAACACTACAATTAAGATAAAACAACCAGCAAACTACGGGATGGGAGCCGAAATTCCATGGGACAGTTCAATTTAAATTTCTGTACTAGAAAATTGATTTGCTCGTCAAATTTCTTTGTAGAATACTGACCAGCGGGGAATCTTTCCATAGGGTCAACATTCTATATGACACCGGTCATTGCAAAGTTCTGATATGTTGCTGCTGAAGGCACACCCTAGAGTTGTTATCTTGGAACACTAAACAAGGCCCATTGCGAGGAGCAAATGGCAAGACCTGTGCCTTTAAGAATATTGTCACGGTAGCACTAAACAGTGTCATGCCGGAAACAGTGATGCAGCTCCATACTGTTACAGTATCACCGCCAAAATGACGATGCTGAAGAAAGTATAGCCTATGTCGACCTTGCATCGAGCCGGAGCTGGCAGCAACTGACTGATCACCGTCTGATCGACGTCCGATTGGCGCTTGTGCCCGGGCGACAGATACTCTTGCAATTTTCTTACGACTGTCGGGAACTTGTTACTGTCATATCCTGAGAATTGCACATGTTGTACTTTTGCGTCAAGTTGTCGTCTGTGTCTAGTTGGACGCAAGTGACAAAAGCCCTCTTACGACTGAAAGCAACTGTATTCGGACAGTTGCGTCTGATCGTCGTCATCTCCAGCCGCAATCGGCATAAGCTACCAGTTCCAGCGAGTCGGTTCCATCGCGTTGTAGTCGACATTAGCTGGGCTTAACGCTGATGCTATGGAACCGTTTATTCCATCGTCGCCACACTCGTGAATCAAGTGCAAAACGTTGGGGTTTTTTTCTGTGATTTTTCCAACATTAAAGGAACGACCTAACTGTGTTTATTCTTCATTTATATCAAAGCACAATTTCAGATGCAACAAAAAAAAAACAAATGGGACATCTTCTACTTTATAATAGTTCATAGAGTGCGGAAAAGCAGCATCCCTACGCATTTGTATTTCACTTATAACACGATACTGCCGCAGTGTGATAAACAGACCAGCAATAATATTTGCCCGGTCATAACTGTCTTGATTATCCAGCATTTTGTCAGTGAAATATTGGTCAAAAGACAATGTGTTCGATGTCAGTTCTACTGGTTATAATACACACTCTCTTGGGCTTGACCCACATTTAAGCAAACGACTTCATGCAGGTCGGATTTCATCTCTTCATTTCCTTCAGAGTTTGAATACACAGGTTCGCCCATCAGCTCTTCTACAACTGCTTGGTAGCAGAGTTTGTACTGATCCTGAATAGATAAGAATCCGCAATTTAATTGGTTGAAAACAAATGAAAAAAAAAGTAGTTCTGCTTCAGACATAGTGTCATCGACACCGCAGATGTCATGACATTTTGGCCATCTTCAATGTCATGATTCATGACAGAAACGACTCGATTGCGAGAAGAAAGTTAACACACTGTGAAGTGACTTGTTATATCCTTGCTATCACAGAATACAAATGGACATTTTTAAAATATTGATTCTTGCACCTCCCATGCAGAGATTATTACAAGCCCAATAATTGTGTACATGCGACTGTGCAAAGAAATATTCAAAACCAAATATAATTTCATGGTCGACTGCTATGATTTTGGTCGGCTCACATCTTCATGACATAATATATGTCCCTTTGGTTGTAAATAAATGCAAGGACACTTACACATGTTGGAATGTTTTGTGCTCTGATGGCTTTGAAGTTGCCTACTGTGATAGGAACAGCAACAGTGTTATCAAGACCCACTCTCTCCAGAACAGCAGCAATACAGCAGAACAGCCCACTCCTATCCGCACCGGACCTTACGATATTAAAAACAAATAAATATTTGAATTTAATTTTAGAGATTTGTAAAAACATCATGGCATCTTCCTATCTTACAACATGCATTTCTATAGAAATTGTGATTGTCTTCACCACCTGTAAAAATTGTGGCTTGCCTTCACCACCTGTGGTAATTGTGGCTCAGTTCACCACCTGTAGTCATCGTGGTTTCACTTCACCACCTGTAGTAATGGTGGTTTTATTTCACGACCTGTAGTAATTGTGGCTTCTCTTCACCACCTAGATTAATTGTGGCTTCACTGCATCACCTGTAGTAATTGTGGCTTCATTTCACCACCTGTAGTAATTGTGTCTTTACTTCATCACCTGTCGTAATTGTGGCTTTCCATCACAACTTGTAGTGACTGTGGCTTGCCTTCACCACCTGTAGTAGTTGTGACTTCACCTCACCACCTGTAGTAATTGTGGCTTCATATCACGACAACAGCTAATCAACATTTCCTACGAATAATGGAATATGAAATGCAGTTGTTATTGTTTATCTGAAATTCACTCATTTTCGCATAATCAAATCTATCTAACAGTACATTTTATGACATTTTAAAAGGGACATTTTCCTAACTTTTAAAATCATTGACAACTTGTACCAGCAGAGGACAGACGGTTTTTAACTCATCTTTCATTGAGTTGCATGCACGGGCTCACTCGTGTCAATGGCTTCCAATGAAGTTATGATATTACTGAAATTCATGTCATGTCCACGTTAATACATTTGGGTGAATTCGTTTAATTCTGCCTAAACACACACCTTTCCTGACTGGTGATCGTAATATTTTATTGGACTGTAGTCAAGTAATAATCTGAATGGATAGAATAATAAACAGAAGGAATTAAACCTACCCTCGATTTCTTCCCACACACATAATGGCAAAGCCATCCTAATTTTAATAATTAAATATTAATAATATTAAGGGTTCATGTAACTGCGCGCAACTGACACTTGTTTCCCGAAATATTACACAAGACTTTTATTCCGCATAGTTTTATCAGTACCTTACTTTTGAATGTTGATTGCAAATAAAAAACAGAATTCAGACACTTTTATTCATTTTTTTGGAGGCAATGCGTAAGAAAAAAGAACAACAAGTCAAACAACACAGCAAATGTTGGCTTGATAACAAGTTATTACATGCAATGGCTGCATTTTGGCTTACGTGTTCCCCAGCGGATGATCTCATCACAAAGTCGCTGCTTTTCGGCTGATTACAAGCCAAAAATCAGTCATTATCCTGAGCCGAGTTTTGACAGATTACAAGCCACAGATCTTCCAACATTCCAATGAAGCAGTTGATTATAAGCCAAAATTCAGCCTGTTTTCCAAAGCGGCGTTTGATAACATGCCAAAAATCAGACATAACAGCTATTTATTCGAGTGGTTGAATTTCGGCTTCTTGAAGTTGTGAATGTGTTTGCCTAAATAAATAACGTCGTATTCCCTTTATCCTAGCAGACAGTAAACATTCGTTTTGTATTTTTAAATAGACGCATTACAAGTCTACCAAAAAGTGAGTCCTACTATGCCTGCGTGAAATACTGACACGTCGCAGACTGTGCCGAATGTAGATCAGATGTAGAGAGCCTCGGTAGTTTTTTGACGTCGTTGCAGATGATCCACGATCACTTGCTCCGTGCATGGCAGGCTCTTCAAGATACACAATAACCCATATAAAGTAGAACGTAACAATGCCATAAGATTGCTCAGACAGTTTGCGAACGTTTGTCTTTATTAAATTATTTCCTTTTCTCTTAATATGAATCTCAGTTAGAGGGTAGGTAAACGTATTAAACATGTTTTATGCATCGTTCGTGGTGTGTACATATTTTTAAATGTATATTTATCGTTCCCAAAGTTACTTAGCTAAAGGAAAACATTGAATATGACCATATACCCATCGTTAATGTGGCATTGGCCAATTTATGGCTGATTTATGGCTTATAATTCGCCTAAAATCAATTGTTTTGGAACTATATTAATTTTGGCTTGTTGGTTTGTCCAGGGCTGATTTTAGGTTGCGATCATGCCATTGCCTGATTTTGTGCCGATTTCCTTCTATTGCACTCGCTAATTATTGGCTTACTGTACCTTTCTGGTTTGGCACCGCTGGTTTGTGACTGATTTTTCGCTTGTCGGTATGTCATGGGCTAAATTTTGACTTATTATTTGTTTCGTGAGTTGTTAGTACTGGAATAATACATAACATGAGCAAATGCACAAATTCTTTTGAATATACATTTCATTTTGCAAAGTAAGTTACATGTATTCATGTGTCAGTATCTCACCTGCAATGTACAATGACAGGTTGATCATTTGGTCCCTGGTTTATCTCCGTAACACGTAACATATGAAGCAGAGACGCTGCCGATGGCAAACCGGTCTTTGGCCAGAATCTGGCACTGTACTGCATCACTGTTGTTGATGAGTCTCCCTAAATATGTGTCACAAAAACTATATTGATATGGGTTTTGAATTGTGTTAAGGTTTGAAAAAGTGATAGCGTGTGACAACTAAATATGAAGTAACGTATTGTCCAACTGTCTTTGATGGATGTAAATATTTTTTAAAATAATACCATGTGATATAATGTAAAAAGCGAACACCTGTTTGAGTTCCATTTGTCGAACTTGAACTTGATTTTTCTGGTACAGGCTTGAGCACAGGACAGTGAATCGCCCTAGATTCAGTGGAGAGGTAACTTCCGGCCAATATACAGCGGCATCCTGCAGAAAGAATCGGAAACATGTTTTCTCACATCCTCGAAATCCAGGGTATACTTTGTGATGAGATGCCTCCGTCAAATACCCTGATTTAACTCCTATTCGTTATAGTACTTTTCTGTGTATGGAAATTTCAAAGGTGCTCAATAGAGACAAGATTAAAATATCACAAACATGTAACTACACGAGAAGGATTAACAGGGGAAGTAACTCGTGACCAACACAGCAGCATCCCAGACATGTGTTTACCTCGTCGAGTGTTAGGAGAGCCGCACCACATGATTGGTTGCACGCTTTCAGCATGGGAGTGAATCCAGGGTATCTCACGGAGGTCGTTGTCCGGGTCATAAATACGCTGGATTTCATAGTTTTCTCACAGCAGTTGTGAATGTAACAGCGCAATGGCTGAAGCTCTGACTTGACGCATGCAACAGAACTCGTTTGAAAGATTATTCTGTCCCTGTTTGTACAAAACGAAGCCCATCTGTTATTTATTATTTATTTCATATTTGAAGTAAAGACCCCGATATAACGGTTACAATAGTAATCGCTATATAGTAATTGCTTCTGCCAGCATCACTCCGCCGAAATAAGTTGTTAGTTTTCTTTTCCTGGTTTAAATGTATGGCAAATGTAATCATCGATTGATCTTGCTTAAGAAAATACATATTCAAACACAGGATCTAACAACTACAATTATTTAGAAGTTATTTGCATTGTAAAATTAATATAATGATTTGTAATACTGCGATACTGGCTCTATTAAATGCTAAGTGAAAAGGAATAACTGAGGCAATCGGCATATCCTGATGGCCAAATGGCCCTTGATATGACACATTTATAGTTTATGTATTACATTTTTTTTTGTTAGTGGAATTGTAAATTATTGTTCATCAGTATTAAACATCTGATTGCACCTACATCTTTCAAAGCAGAACATGCAGGTGAAGCATCGCTAAAATATTTTGTTATCCCACAATTTATATCAAAGTATACTGACTGGAAATTAACCACGTTTATGGATATCATATCCTCACCTTATCTGTATGGTTGTAGGAGTCCAGCATTATTATCTTTTGCACATCGTAATCTGCGACAAGTCTCCAAAAGTCGAACACTGTATTTGTCAATGGCGTCTGTGTCTGGATATATCTTCTACTTGATTTGTAGCCCTGAACATGAAACAAAAATCCATGTATAAAGCTGATGATGTTTTTCATGTAACAAAGTGGTTTTAGCGAATGTTTGTCTCTCACAGATACTAATAATTGTGTGATGACATTCGACGATTTTGACCAACTTGTCTTGTGCTCATTTATTCAATGGTTATACTAGAAAATACTGTTCATCATTATAGATTAGAGTGCAAGCATTGGGGTTTTAGGCAGGGTGCTGTCAGATTTTGAAAATAGTTTGCAGACAATTTTGTAGAAAATATATAGATGCATGAGTTAAGACTAAAAAAATACCAAACAAATGCACATAACCTGTATATCATTTTGTTTATTTTATAGCTATAAAATGTATCACAAAAATTAACACAAATTAACCTCAATCTCCCCAATTAAACTACATTTAATATTCCTGTAGGTTGTTTAAAAATACAATCAAACGTATGGTAACGTTTTTCAGGATACGTATTGATATTCTATGTAATTACAGGAATATTAAATGAAAAGCAGATTAGATTAAGGTTTGTTAAAATATTTAGATGTTCAAAATACATTTCTTAATAATAAACTGAGCAATACATAGTTTGTCAGCAATTATCTGAGAACAAGATCGATTGTGTCATGTCATGAGATTTAAGCCATGAGATTTAAAAACAAAATTGCAAGAGAATCGTCTTCTATCCCACCCCGCATAAAAGTTAGTCGCTCCCGTACCTGACTGGATAAAGCAGAGTTCAGATTAAACATGTTCGTAGCTATGACCGGGCAGAGGACTGGTACATGTATGGCTCTAGAGAGAAAATTACTCATGGCGGAGGAATGACAATCGGAATGGGTGGCTTTCGATTTCATATAGGCCTTTACGGATTAACCCGACTTTTACTAGGCGATTTCGTGATTCGACCAAATAGTTCCATTGAAAGATAGTTTTTCTTTACTGAATTTGTTTGGATGGTACTTTAGAACACAAATGTGTTGTCTGTTACGTCTGTAAGTGTATGATTTATTTTGAGTATAAAATTTATTAAATGACATCGCTTTCGTCGACTATTATCAACCGAAGGCACAAAGCAGAGTTATCTTTTCTTAAAGTAGTTTCCAAACCTGTTTCTTCTTGTATTCGCTTTGCGCTAGACTGATGTCGGTCTCGCTTCGATAACCGCATGTTATGTTTGCTGGGCATCGAGATGTGACGTGACTGGATACAAAGACACTCAGTGTGACAACTAGATAATTTGGTGGTTTGATACTGTTATACTTTGCAATGTAAACGTATGAAGCCATACACACTGATACAAGCGCCTCAATGGAAGTTGTATACACACGGTTTTATTAGGCCTGAGTGTCATGCTTATTGTTTAGTGTTTAGGGTTGTAGCAGAAGGACTTGTAGTTGCAGCAGTTTTAGTAGCCATAGCTCTAGTGATATTATCATTCAGGATAGAAAGTAATAGTGGTCCCCTACCGCCACCAGTAGCAGTAGTAGTTGTAGTAGTAGTAATGGCAACATGAAGTAGCAGCAGCAGTAGTTGTAGTAGTAGTAGTAGTTGTAGAAACATATACTAGTAGCAGTAGCAGCAATACCATGCAGATGTGGGAGGAAGAGGAACAACAATAGTAGTAATGATGGTGGAATTGGTCACAGAGGATGCGATAGAAGCAGTGGTAATAGATGTGGCCGTAAGTGTACATTGAGTAACAACAGTCGTATGGCATTTTCGTAATAGTGGTCGCAGTAGTAGTAGTAGCAGCAGTCCTCGAAATCAGGGGGTATTTTTTTTACTTCGCGATGCATCCATAAAGTACCCAGGATTTATTCCTATTCACGACAGTCGTTTTGTGTGTACGGAAAGTCAAAATGTACTAAATATAGACAACGAATGAAATACTAGTACTCCAAAACACAACGGAAGGAAATGACAAGGGTGCAAGTACTTCACTTCGCCATGCGTTGGGGGAGATGTCTCACATGATTGGATCTTAAGTCTATCAGTGAACTGTAGACACTTCACTGAGTAGTCAAAACACTGACACTATTGTTCAGCATAAGCGTGAATCTAGAATATCTGGTGAAGGCGCATTGATAGAGCCATTAGTACCCAGTACATCAAGGGTGCAGAATAGGTTGTTGTTGGACTAACAGCAGAACAGAAAGTAGCATCAGTGGCTGTAGCGGTGATGGTCGTGACGATCGTGGTGAGAATATTAAAAGAAGAGGTAACTGATGTGCGAGAAGATAAACCGTAAGGTCGCATGTTAATTGAATACTATGATGATAATTCATTACATACGGGAAGAAACACTGCATTAATGTATGTGCTGCTCATCTGTGGATCTTCTGCATCTAAAGTTAATACGGGTCTGTAGGAGTTACCTGTTGTAACAAAAATACAGTCCATGTCAGGCCAAATTCTTAAAATGCCGACGTCTTGCTGACAAAACACGCTTTAAAAATGGGTTAGGCATCACGCAGTTAGTCAAGTTATAACAAATGAACTATCATTATGTACAGGAAGCTGTCCCAAGCGTTCATAGTTTATTGTTAACGATTTCGCCTCAACAATATATTACAAACTGTTGTATACTATCATATTCAGCAATTAAACTTCCATGCGTTGGGAAAAAATGAATTGTGTAAATTCATAACCTGCAAGGATGTTGGGATCTCTATTTTTGGTATGTTGTTCTTTAGCTGATGTGTACTCGTCTTCATCTGTTCTTGTAATACATTCTTGTAATACCTGCAAACGACTTGCCATACTGTTTTCCATCAGCGTACACAACCCACTAATCTGAGTTTCCGACCTTATATCTTGACCTGATATTTGTTAAACAGGTAGATAGCAGTACATCGGCAGTGGGTACTGGTGCAAATTATCACAATTACTGATTGAGATCGCTTCAGGGATAATTTTATAGTTCAGTTAAAACTGTAAATTGCTGTTGCCGTCCCTTAACAACGCCATAAGAGCTTGGGATTCGAAAT
>JAUELE010247854.1:0-11016 GCA_031471655.1 Diodora aspera | reverse complement strand
TGAATAGGAGTGGGTTCAGGGTATTTGACGGATGGAGACAGTAGTTATTTATAGCCTGGATTTTGAGGATGGATACAACTATAAGTGAGAGAATTTGAATATTATTAATGTATCTCTACTAAAATAGCGCACGATTCTGTCAGTCTATGATTATTGCAATAAAAGATTGCCTAACCCAATGTAAATTAACATTTAATCTGTTCACACAAAACAAGAGTGTCTTAATTTGACGTTCAGTGAGTTTCAATTTTGATTATAAAGAAACCCTCAATTTTCTAATTATGAAAATATCATAATTATGGGCATGTCTTGAGTTTAGCTATTTCTGTCTTCCTCCACAACAGTTCCGACCTTTCAAGTAACAATTTTGACAGTAAGTGCACTTAGGACAATTGTATGCCAAGCATTGTGCCCCTCTCAATTAATGGTGTGGATCCAGGAGGCCTCCCCCGTTAACCTTTGAAAGTATGGTATGAACATGACCAGTAGATTCTGAGATATACTCTAATGTTCTATACGTGTGTTTAAGAATTGAAAAATAAAATTAATGTAGAGCTTAAAAAGTGTTGAAAACACCCTCACAGAAAGTTAGCTGTGACAGGGTGCTTGTGTTTGATGAGATGGCGTAGCATTCCAGTAATGTTCCAAAAGATTCAATGGTTGACAGTAGCATTGGGAAGTTACTTCTGATTTATTTAGGGTCAGAAACAGGAATCATTAACGGTACTGAACTGCTCTTTTCCAGACAATATTAACAACCAGAAAACAGCAGTAGTGATCAAGTTACAGTTGGTATTGACAAAACGAGCGTGATGTCATGATCAGACAGCGTATCAGATCATCACTGCGTGTAACACAATTTGGTTCGTACAGAGAAAATGCAGCGTTCCGTCCGACAGGATTGACCTTGGGGATTGACCTTGCAAAGTCTCAACCAACAGAGTTATCCCTTCAGCCGTCATGACCTGCTGAGTAACCACTCCTTCTCTACAAGAGCTCGAATGAATTTAGTCCAGTGAACATAGCAGAGAGCCGATGTTCATTTCCATTAAATATACAAAGCCTTACAAGTATTCAACCTGTTCACATTTCATTCTCACCTGCAGACAAGATACCCAGTCCTGTTAACTCCGTGCGTGCAGTGGATAGCGATCGTTGAATCTGGGACAGATCAATAAATTCCATCATTCTATCAGCACTGTTACAACTTATCAAATTCACTTACCTTGACTCAGCGTGGTTTCAATGATTAATCAAGCGAGTGAATGAAATAGATTTCTACATTGCAGGGGGCAATATTTCGGCCATAGCGCAATGTAATGTGCAAGAGGCACATGATGAAAAGGGACAATACAGGATCGATAGTAAGAAAGAGAAAGCAAAAGATCCTCATCTTAGACGGCTCTTACGGCAAGCATGAGGATACTGGGGTCCTATTCTTTCTGGTGTTAGAGAGAGACACCCCCGGGAACCCAACTGGGTGTAACATAGATGTATTTTTTACACCATGGAACATTTTGGGTTTTTTAAAAATATCAGCTGAAAATGTTGGATGCGTGTACATGACAAACATATTCTGAATATATGCAGATTTGAAACTGGCCCATAAAACTGTTTGTTTGTCCAGTCAGTGATTTTGAATTTTATGTGGTTTTCGGCAATCTTTCAACCACATCATCACTGTCACCGTCGTCAGGTCGGTGTGAGGTTCCAATCTCCGGGTTGAAAGAGCGATACACGGACGGGACTTGAACCATGATTGCCAAGGCTGGCAGATCACTGGGCGAAACACTAACCACTGTGCCATCCCACACCCTGTTTGTATGTTCATTTAGCTGATTATCAATGAAATATGGAACACATTCTTAAACAACCGAGTGAAGCATTTGCTTTACTGTACAGTTTATCTAACGTAATAGCGTTTTTGCATAAAGTTTGATGTTAAGTGTTTCAATATCTGTGTGGAGGAAAGCCTTTGTACATGTATGTATGTATCCGATGGCTTGGAGGATCGGATTTCTCTCCTTTCTTCCCTCCAGAGATGAACAGCAGGACACACTCCTGTGATTTCATGTTTGTGTACGCACTCATGTGAGTCTACATAGATAGGATGATATGCATATTTGTATTTGGCAGCTTTAACCATGTGCATTAGAGACGGCTGACTATACAGGAGAAATGGGGATAATAATGTGCACAAATGAGGCGCTATGGTTGAGTATATTCAGACATGTTGATAGTGAACAACTAGACTGGCTCCAGTCTCCTAAATTTATTATCTTTTCCTCTTTTTATGTATTTTTCACAAACTATAAATTTATTGTACAGAGCTTTGTGTCTCTTCGGCCCTGTAATCAGCTATCCCTAGACTTGCATTTTTATAGACTTACCAAGTCTCTTTAAAAAAAATAAATTACAGGGTCTGTCAGACTGACTAAGTGAACAATTTATATGGTAAGTCAGAGGCCTATGAGCAGGTAGACTTAAAGTAAGAAGTAAGATTAATATTTCTATTTATTTTTATTAAATTAAAAAATATATACATTTGTAATAGAGTCTGAAGTCTAGACTGGGAAAATATCTAGACTGTGTGCTTGTCTCTGTTATGATAAAACTTCAGGGTCTGGGCCCACTTCCACAAAGTGATCTTAGCGCTAAGTTGATCGTAAGTCCTTAAGATCGAGATTTCACCGGGGCCCTGTTTCACAAAGCGATCTTAGTTAAAATCAATCTTAGCGACTCGGTTAATTTTCAAACCAACGTGACAAACATTTGTCCATATTTCTCAACACAATCTAGGAGTGTTAAAATCGCTTTGTGGAAGTGGGCCCTGACAAACCTATGAGCAGGCAAGGTTTAATCAGAGGGACGGGGGGGATGAACAACTGAATACAATGTTCAGTGAGTGATTTGAGGTTTGACGTGGCTTTCGATAATCTTTCAGCCATATCGCCAGTGTCACCAACATCAAGTCTTTGTTAGGGGTCAATCTCCGGGCTGGAAGAGTTGCCGAGTTGAAATGATGTTTTACGTTGCAAGGGCAATATTTCAGCCATAACGCAACGTGATGTGCAAGGTGCATCCCCACTATAGTCGCCTTGTACGACAAGCATTGGGTTACTGAGGCCCTATTCTATCTAAGTGACACCACGTCACTCCCCGGAAGCCCCACGGGGTGATGAAAAATGAACAAAACAGAGCAGAGTACAGAGCAGTGATAAAATAGTTGGTACTAAAGGGGCAATCGGCAAAATCAACTGAAGAGCGACTTACTGCTGTTTATGGAAAGGCTTGTCTGTCATCATATGGTGGGCAATAGAATGTAAGCATGTCAGAGAGAGAGTTTAGATGATGACCCCCGCCCTGGATGTCCAGCAACCATGTCCTCTCAAGAAAAAAAATATAGTGCACACAAAGAAAATCGACGAATTACACTCCATGAGATAAAGGTGAGTACTGGCATATCACATGGTTCTATAGAAACCATTCTTCATGGACATCTTCACAAGGCATGTGCAAGATGGGTGCCGCGAATACCTTCAGACGATATGAAGCTCTCACGGGTGACTATTCGTACAATGCCAACCCAGATCGTGTTCATTTTAGTTTATCATTATGACCCAGAAAGCAAACAGGAATCAATGGAATGGAAGCATGCCAAGGTGAGGAACTACAATGAATGAAGAATATTAGTGCAATTTACAGTGAAAGGTGCGTCAGTCTATTAAAACAAAATGGTGTGGCAAAATTCGACATGGATCAGGGTTTCATCAGGGTTTTGCGCCTGTTCAGACCAGCCGTGTTGCAATGTACAAGAGTTGGGGTTTGAAATTTTGCCCCACCCACCCTATTCTCCAGACTTGGTCCCTAGCGACTGCCATTTGTTTCAAAAATTGAAAAAGCCCCTCAGAAGATTCAATGATGACAACGAGTCTATCGATGCTGTGTATGGTTGGCTAGGAGACCAGGATGTGGCCTCGTACAGACAAGGCATAAGTGACTGACAGAACCGGTGGAATAATTGCATTGCACTACAAGGTTACTTCTGTTATATAAAGATGTCTTGCAGAAAAATTTCAACGTGATCCATGTTGAATCAAAAGCTTTTGACATCCCGTTGTAAGCCCGCTCATTCAACATCAACCGTCCTGGTCATATGTTGTCAACAGTTTCTTCTGAAAGTGCTTACCACAAGGACAAACATCAGTTGGCGATTCATCATTTCAGAGAGCCAGGTTTTTAGAATAAATTCCCTATCCACTTCAGACGGCAATAACTACTAGTAGTCTTCACGTCACGGCTCACACGATCAGATCAACATTGCCTGCAAAGCATACTTTTGACTTTAGCTCTGGGGTGTGTTTAGACTCGGCGCTCTTGAGAGGAATGTCCAGATACCAGTGATTCATAAGCCAGTTCTACCCGACCTCCTGTGCTGCATAGTTTACCTTTTGTCAATAATAATAATAATAACAATATTAATAGATTTGGACTCGACAAGTGCGCCACATTACATCTAAAATGTGGCAAAGCTCAAGATGGTGGTAATGGATCCGTGGCATTATAAGAGGGGGGGGGGGACGAGTAATTGAACATCTTGTGGAAGGCCAATCATACTCGTACTTGAGAATGCAGATGAGGGATCGGCTCCAGAATGCTCAAGTACAAATCCCCGTCTTAAAAAGGTTTGGAGCTCGAAACAAAGCAAAAACCACAAACACAAATGCAGTTCCAGTTCTATCATACCCTTTTGGTGTGGTAGACTGGACAGAAGATGAGATTCAGGGTCTGGATCGCATGACAAGAAGGATCATGTCAGACAATCGGGCTCACCATCCACCTTTCTCACTTAATCGGTTATATTTACCAATCCATTCGGGGGGACGTGGTCTGATTAATGTGGAGGTTTGTCTGATGATCATCTGGTCAGGTAAGTCAAGACTCATGACCAAAGCAGAGCGTTTCACAGTTATTTTAAACGCGCACGGGATGTTGGACTTAAGCTTGGGGTTGTTGTTGATTTAGGGAAACACGTCTGTACTCCTGAATGATGCAGAGATGGGAGTCAACCAGGTGAAGAGGTCCATCAGGTCAAGCCAGAGTCAGAATGTTAAGGATCAGATGTCTGGGTAATCACTGCATTGAGTTCATGTGCTGTGTGGAGCAGAATAGCAGTACATGTGACTCCTTTGCCTGGATAAAATCGGCTGGTCTGAAAAGTGAGACCGAGGGCTTTCTGTTTGCAGCACAAGACTAGTCTCTCCCTACCCGCAAACGCCATACTATGATTATGAGAATGTTTCAAAATGTATTGTTTGCAGATTTAGTTCCAGAATTGTTAAAGTTGGATATGTGATCAAATTCAATGTTTACTTTTCGCAAAATAACTTTGGAACCGATAAATATAAAATATAAAAGTACATTCCACGATTCCATAAAAAATTTAGCACGCGTTTGCCTGCTCTCTAATACAAATCAAATATTCAATCACTCCCCTGTGTTTTAATATTTAAAAGCGTCCGCAAACTTTGTGAGCAATCTTGTTGGGTACATCACTTCGTCCTACTTTACATCGGTTATTGTGAATATTGTCCATGTACAAATCTTGAACAGACCATCATGCTCACACCAAGTGATTGTGGATAACTGCAAGAACGTTGCTCTCAACACTGCGCTGGATCGTTTGCAAGAGTTTCGAATAACCTATGACGAGTCACTCTAGTATCTAGTAATCTCCCCGCAGCGACGAGTAATGTTTTACGCAGGCTACGAATAATCGCTGTGTGATGGTACTGTAAGGAGTCTATTCAAAGATGCAAACTGAATCCATTTCAATCTGCCAAGATTTAGAAGTTACGACGTTATTTATTGACGCAAACATTTTTCTAATGTCTACTCCACAGTATATAATGCTCCAAACATTTGTCCCGCTAGGGAACACGTATCCAACTTTAAATAAAGCGATAGGCGTCTAACGTTGGATTAGAATACACATGTTTTAGGTACCTTTCTGGCTGCTATTACCCAGTGACCAGCATACACGTGAAACTTAAAACGGAGTGTGCAGTGGCGGATCCTGGATTTGTGTTAAAGGGGGAGGAAGCACAACATAGATCCTGCAAGTAACTATTATTTAGGGGGCCAGGGACATGCTCTAATAGACATTTACAAAATCAACAAGCTAAATAGGGCAATCTCAACCCATTTCACTAGTTTACATAATATTTGACAAGGTGCTAACATATCATTTAAAAGAGCGAGCTAGTGGCGGTGGGTTGGTATGTGAACCCAGTGCCCGCCCCCCCCCCCCTCCGTCCTCTGGATCCGGGCCTTGGATGTAGAGCACTGAACCTACGTGGTGCAACAACCATTGTTATGTAGGCCTATAGCCGGGTCTTTAAACTATTCCTACGTTTGTTCTACTATTTGCTTACAATTCCTACTTTTCTCCTACCTTTTTGACAGCCTGGGATAAGTTTGTAAACTAGTGGGCAAACGTAAGTGTACATTTATGTTTGATGATCAATAAAATGAATTCTAACAAGAATATGGTAATTAATGATGATGTATTAGACAATAGGGTCAACTCCAGTATGTCAAACACATTTTCAGCACAAAACTCCGATCAGGTGACGTACAAGTAACGTTTACAAGAACAGGGGGTAGGTATATCACAGTTTACAGGAATGATCCGAGACAACACTGTACTGTCATGACAAGTCCGAGGACTTCTTCTGAGTACATGGTCCACTCAGTAACGAGTGTGACCACCACGAGCAACACTGCACGCCCAAAAGCGCCGCCTCACTGAAGTCGTCATCCGCTTGATGGGTTTGCTGGTGGATGTGGACACCTTCGGATATGATCGTCCGTTGGTTGCAGCAAATCCCGTCCCAATCCATCACACCGCCTCCAACATACGGATGGAATATTTGTCTGCAGCATGGCGCCAAACGTTCCCATCTTCGATGGTGTACTCAGGTTCGACCATCGTTGTAAAACAGGCTAAACCTACTTTCATCATCAGTAAAAAGGACTCTCTGCCACTTACGGACCTTCCAACGTCTTACCCTCCTGACCAACTGCAGTTTTCGACATCGGTATTCCAAAGTCAAGACTTCTCCACGCAAGGGTCGACGAGCTCTGATACCTGCAGCACGTAGAAGTCGTAGCACTGTGCATCAACTGATATGGTGTCCTGTTGCGCATATGATAAGTGCGCAGATACCGGTCTTCTTGTGGCGTCCATTTGTATGGCTCTCCCACTCTGCTCTGTAGTTAAATATTCGGTGTTTTTGTATTACCTGTTAAGATTAAGTACCAGTTCGTTGCCTTTTTATAGCAATTCTGCACATGCAGTTTTACGAATACATAGGAAACCTGCTGGGCGAAGATTCGCACAGTGCACTCGTTACAGTGCATTTTGGAGAATGCTTTTGCAGTGTTTGTGCGGGGCAGCTCTTGTTAGTATGATACCGGTTTGGTCACTTTGACATATTTTGTGTAAAACAGTTTAAAAGTGTTTATTTTCTTTTGCCCCTGAGTTTATATCTACATGCACTTGTGACATTCACAACTTCAAGAATTTGTAAATGTTTTAAGATTTCATGGACATGAGGAACAAACTGGTACAGTATTTAATCCAATGAGTCAGAACCGACACTTCCATTCATGCAGCAGATAAAGATATCCCGTGTGAGTATTAAGGATACACCCCAGGGTATTTTTCTGAATTTAAAAAGGTTAGCGAAGTTTAATCAAAGAAACACAGTTGTGAAGAGACAGGGAATCAATAATCAACAAACTTCCCTAAGGAACACTTCCCTGTAGACATGGTGATGCCCCTTAATCTCTAGTTACAACACTTCTCAACGTACAAGACGAGTTACCAACCTCCAGATCAAGGTATATAATATATTTCCTTTTCTTTTCAATAAAATTTCATATTGCTTCCCTCATTTTCGCCGTCCTAACAGGTTTGTTTAATTTGTCTCACCATTGAGTGTTTCAGTTACAGAAGTGACTGCATATTTAAGAGCTATGATGATTTGTTCCAATTTCTGTGTCTTGCAATACCTAGCAACTGTTGTGGACAGTGCCAGCTTTTTGAATATTTCACTTTATATATTCTATTAAATGGCAACCCTTTTCCTTCCATGGTAACTTAAAAACATTCGTAATTTCGTTGGTTAAAAACATTTTGCGAATTACATTTGTGACAAACCTTAAAGGGACATGATCAAAATTACGTCTACAATAGAGAACAAAAAACTAAAAATAAGAAAACATCGGTCTGAATACAACAACGATATATCACACAAATAACGCTGAAGTCCTAAGACAAATAATGGACGAATAACTATATTTTATTCGCCGAGAAGTTTACTTACTCGAACTCCAGACTTAATTTCTAAATGTCATCGTTCTATGGGTTATAGGTAAAACGGTGACAAGCCACAGCGGTGACACGCAAAAAGTGGCGACAAACCTGTCTACAGACAATTCAGTGTGATGATCGATTGATATATATATCTTTTGTGTCACCGTTGTGTCCAAAATGTGTCACCATTTCGACCGAATGCATGGCTCAATCTTTTGAAGCGTTAGACGACGACCGAAAATCCCTTTTCTTTATCGCCTCAATTAGTGTGAAATCTGTGTAAAAAAAATCGGAAAAAATACAGCACGGTATTATATCACAAGATGAATAGAAAGGCAAGCTTTGAACATATATTGACGTACCTGCATCTTTGATCATGTTCCTTTAAGACTCGCCATCAACTTTCTTCTGCAAAGAAATCCACCAGGTGCCAAGTAACTATTTTTGCTTTCAGATCTGGACTTCTGTGTCGTCAGTTTGATCGGCTTGCAGCTTCTCCTCATGGTGATAATTATGCATACATTTGCAACAAAACTGGGCAAACAGCGGCAACCATTTTCTTACTGCAGGTGTCAATGTAAAGGGACTTATGAGAACGTCATAATAGACTGTTCCTTTTCTGGTTTCCACGATGTTCCAAGATGCAAAGATTTTACTACCTATGCCACCAAGTATCTCCTCAATGGAAACTCTATAGAGCGTATTCAAGTATTTTCGTTTTCTTATTTCAGAAACCTAGAGTTTCTAAACCTGTCGAGTAATGGCATTAAGAAAATTGATCTAGATGCATTCTCCGGTCTGAGAAACCTCGAATATCTATATATTCTGGATAATAACAGTCTGCCATACACGCAAGGAGTTTACCAGAACGAGACATGTATCCCTCTGATGTCTCTTAACGTCTTGAAGATAAGCGACACTAATTCCGATAGTACCTTTGGTTACTACCCTGGGCTCTTTAGAATATTCGGCCCTTAGAAAGCCTTTATATCGATGCCCTTGCAAACAGATACTTTGGATTCGAGTTTAAGTCCTTGTTGAATTGACAATTGAAAGTACATTTCAAAGGTGTGAAATGTTCGCCATTGAACCACATACCTTTGAAAACCATCCTTACCCCACCCGTGTACGCATTATTCGATGTAATTTATATAATGTCCACCCAGGCAGTTTCCGACATCAGAAGAACATAGAATTGCTGGATTTGTCAGAGAACGTCTACTTCGGATTTGAGGGAGCCACCAACGCCACAACTGAGATTTCCTCAACGTTACAGAGATTACACCTAAACAGAATTATATATATATATATATATATATATATATATACTGTGGCATTCAGTCTGTGTAATTGCCAAAACAAACTTTTACTGAGACTCTGACGAACACAAGTCTTGTGGAATTCAATGCTGATGATAACAGAATTCTAGCGTTTGAACCTGGCGCGTTGAGGGTATCCCTGAAACATTGCAAAACGTGTATCTCAGAGGATATGCTTTTAAATTTGGTCCATATCTTTTGGAAATTAGCTCGATGAGAGGGTTGAAGAACGTTGACCTCAGAGGAATGGATCCACAGAATGTCAACTACTTTCATACATTCCCCGGCGTCAATAAGTCCAGAACCCTGTATGATACTAGCACAGGGAAGCTTGACCATGATGGTTATATGGAAAGAGGATATAAAGAACTATATTTCAGTGATCTAAATGACAATGTCAAAAATGATGAAGGGTATTATGGAGATTTTGGGTCTGCGTCGTTTGCTATTGTTTTGCCACCTAACCTCACGTCAAGCATGTTTCCATTTGGTCAAAAGTATGACCACATCAGAGCCCTTAAATTCAGTAACAGCGCAGTTGAAAAAGTAGATATTTCCTACAATATGGAAAGGTCCAGTAACAGGTCTGGAAACTGTTAAACACATAGACGTGTCCAATAATCTGGCTGGTATTTTAGTCCAAACTTCTTCGTGAATTTTCCGAATCTGATCTTCCTGAACGTTTCAAATAATCAGTTGGGAAGTATTTTCCGGCACAAAAAGGAAGTTCCTTTGTTCAAACCTCTCACCAAACTAAAAACTCTTGACCTTTCAAGAAATCAAATATCACAATTGCCTTGCAACATTTTTGAAAGTTTGGTTTCGCTAAAACATCTAAATCTGTCACGTAATATGATATCCAATGTAAGTTTTGTACTCCACTCAATGAAAAGCTTGTTGTCTATAAATTTAGCCAACAACCACATACGGTATATCTCAACGGAGGCAATAAATCGTATCAGTAACATATCCTGCAGTTATACACCAACCTTCACATTTGATCTGTCGTACAACCCATTGTCCTGCATCTGCAGGCATCTTTACCTACTCAAATGGATACAGGAATTCACTGCAAGTAAACGAATACATTTTGGAAATTTGACAAACTACTGTTGCGTTTTAAACACTGGAAGTGAAATCAATTTAAAGTTTCTGTCTACGTTTATAGACACATTTGAAACTGAATGTTACAATTACTTCGGACTCTGCACTGGTCTCACGGCAGTTGTAGTTCTCACCTTATCCTTGATAGTTGTCGGCGTCTTGCATCGTTTCCGTTGGAAAATACGATATTTCTACTATGCAGCAAAACTTAAA
>JAUELE010247843.1:0-11017 GCA_031471655.1 Diodora aspera | reverse complement strand
AGTCTGGCAGATTATCAAGTCGAAATACTAACCACTGCACCAATCCTTCACTCCTGCCATTCTGTGAGAGATGTAATGTTGAAAAACTAAACTTTGTATGCACTGAAATGTCATACTGGTCATAGAACAAGAACTGTCACTCACCTTGAGTTCAACCCATTTGACCAGCAAACGTTTTTCGTTGAACTCGCAGAGAAGCCCGGACTGAGTGATGGCGAAAATGCTGCCGGTCATCTGACCCTGACCACACAGCACGGCACAGAAGAAGTTGTTCTTCTGGTCAGCCAAGATCCCTGACCGACCTTGCAGGGGCACCGTCTCATTTATCTACAGCAAACACAAACAAAATTAATTAACTCTGCTAAAATGATCTTACAATGACTTGTAATGTTCAGATTAAAATCTGGAATAAACTCAAACAAGTCACTGAAATTTATACAAATGGATAACACTGCTGCTGATCATGATTATGACAATAACAATTAGCAACATTGGAAAAGTTTAAAGTCCTCTTTCCAAACTCCCTAAGAATAAAATCCAAGCTGCCTATAAAACCGCTGGAAGGTCGATGATGACAATGCAAACACATCAACCTTGCAAGCTCTCTCCCAATAATAATTCTTTAAAAAGAGTGAGCGAGTGAGCGAGTGATTTTTAGATTTTATGTGCTTTCAGCAATTTTTCAGCCATATCGCCACAATTTCATCCACCTCACAACAGTGTCAGGGTTCTATCTCCTGGCTGAAAGAGGTACCCAGGGCGGGAGTCGAACCCACAACTGCCATGTCTAGCAAATTCTTGCGACAACGCGCTAACAACTGCGCCATCTCGCGCCCTTTCTTAAATAAAAAAAAAAATCCTGCTTTAACTTAAGTATTACCGTTATGAATTACTTAACGACAGGTGAAAATGTTCTTACCCGAGACTTGCTGCTCTCCAGGTACCAAAACTTGACATGTCTGTTCCCAACAGTGATGAAGTGGCTGCCATCGAGACTAAAGGCAACATTGCTCACCTAAAATCAATCAACAGGTCATTGAGGTCATTGTATGGCCAATATTTCAACTAAAACTCAATGTGACATTAGACTGGGACCAACACCCCCAAGCCAAGGACAACATATGTGAAGAGCAAATGAAGTAATGAGTGAATGACTATGGATTAACGTGACTTTTGGTAATTTTTCAACCATATCATCACGGTGATCCAATCTTCAAGCAACACAAAAGCGACCAGGGCTTTAAAAAACAAGAATGACAGACAAAGAAGTTCGTTGGATTTATAGTGGGACTCAGTAATCTTTCATCCACATGCCAGTTGAGTGCAGGAGGAAAGCTTGCTTCATCGGTTGGCAGCTGGATGATTTTGATGCAGTGAAGCCTGCAAGTCACAACTAATACTGAAGAACCAATGATGATACCACAATGTGGCAGCACACCATATGATCACTGCATGCAAAAATACCAACTACTGCCGAGAAACAGGTCGGGCCCTCTACGCAGGGAATCAATTCCACAACCCTTAGGTTTAAAGGTCGGCACTCAACCAACTGAGATACCCGAGAACTGAGTGAGTGAGTGAGTGAGATGTAAGGTAACTTTCAGCAATCTTTCAGGAAGGACTGCAACGGTTCACCGCGGTTCATCGAGAATCGCTTTACTTTCCCCTGTATCGCGGTTCGTTCATGCTGACGACGTTTCGGTTCAGTTCAAATTTTTTTAGCGGCAGTTAGAACCTTTACTGATAATTATGTCTTTAGTTTGGTGAGGGTATATGACTTCAAATCTGTGCTATTTTGACTTGGGTGATGGAATTTGATCAATGACATTGATGTTATTTTAAAACTTGATCCAGATATGACTTGTAATTGTCTTTTTCATTTCATTGATGTTGCATTGGTTGATTTACTGTGATCAGTATTTGTCAATAAAACATATATTTTATTTATTCTTCCCTTTTGTTCTGTATCGTATCGAAAACAACCGAACCGTGAGGTTGACACCGTGATACGTATCGAATTGAAGAGTAAGTGTATCATTGCAGCCCTACTTTCAGGCTGAATGAGCACCATCCGGTCGATTACTGAGCTGACATGCTAACCACTGCATCATCCTGCGCCACAAAGGCAAACATTTCTGTGTTTACTGACCTTGCAGGACACCTTGTTCGATGCCACTTTGTTCCCCGTCTTCCAGTTCCAGACGTTCACCATCATGTCGTGCTGTGTTCCAACAGACACGATGTAGCGTAGGTTTGGAGAAAATGTCTAAAAGAAAACAACAAAGATACTAAAGGAACGCAAATTTTCACACACACTAAATCACATAAACTGATGGCGGCTTGGTTGGATTTATAGTGGGACTCGGCAATCTTTCAGCCATATGCCGACGCTACCATTGGGGAGCTGGATGATTCTGATGCAGTGAAACCTGCAAGATACAGCTGGTACTGACGAACCAACTGCGATACCACAATGTGGCAGCACACCATATGATCACTTCATGTAGAAATACTGACTCCTGCAGGGAAACATGCCGAACCCACACCCCATAAGTCGGAAGGCTGACTCTCAACCGACTGAGCTACCCCGCTGCCCCTAAGTCTCAATAAAAACTGTTAAGGGAGATAACTCTTGAAGCCAACTCTGGGCTCCTACCTACTGCAAGACTCGTGCTTTCCCTAGAAGGACAGAATGATGTTTACCTCGGGTCAGATTCTGTGCAATTTTAGCACATTATGACCTAAATAACATTCAAAGTAGTGCCAAAGGGTTTTTTTTCTGTAAACCCTTACACACGATTTGATTTTGGATTTAGCATGGCCTTTGAACATCTTTTAACCATATCACAAATGACACTCAACCAGCCTTTTGCAACACACAAGCAGTCTGAGGTTCACATGATTTTTAGTCACATCCTAGCTGTAGCTTCATCACATACCACACATCCTATGCCAAATTTGTGTCCATGAAACTCGGCCACTTGCGTCTTTTCCTCCACGTCCCATACTCGAACTGCCGGCTGATGCCCACACTGAAAACAGAACAAGGATTAAAGACACTAGTAAAACTAGAACAAGTTGAGCAGCCTACTCTCCAAATCAAACCTAACAGAAAGACAGAGAGAGAGAGACAGAGAAAACGACAGAAAGAGAGAGAGAGAGAAGAGGGCAGGGCTAGAAAAGGAGAGAGAAAGTGATTTATTGCTGTGGTCAATATTTTAGCCATAGCTAAAATAAAGAAAGAAAGACAGAAAGAGAGAGATATATATTTGCTCAATCTTCGAGCTGTTATCACTACTATAAGGGCACCAAAAGGCAAACAAATGAAAGTTGATAGGGTTGGGATTTGAACCACAATCTTCAAGGCTGACCACACTCCCTTTCCTAGGCCAATACACGGTCACGATGCAGTCCTGAACCCACTAACAAAAGAATAGCTGTGCATCGTGCATTATTTAATTCAGCAGCTTTTTTCAAAACCAAAACACCAGAACCCTTTACTCAAATCCTTCGGAGATTTACAGCCCTACACGTGGTGACTAAATAATGCTTGAATTAATAATTTTCATTCCAGAACCCATCATTCACCTGCAACGTACTGTTGAGTCGAGATGATGTTTTACATTCCAAGGGCAACATTTCAACCATAACACAACGTGATATGCAAGACACATACAAAGGAAAAAGATGAAAGACTGAGCGAGTGATTTTGGATGTTGCATGGTTTTGAGCAACCTTTCAGCCATATCGCTACGATGTAACCTACATCAAGTCGGTGTCAGGGCCCAATCTGCAGGCTGAAAGAAAGGTACCCAGGCAGGATTCGAACCCATAACCGCCAAGGCTGACAGATTGCTAGCCTGACATGCTTACTACTGCACCACTACTCCACCTTTGTCCATACAAAGAGATCAACAGAAAGAAGGAGTGACCGAGTGAAATGGATTTTTACATTGCAGGGGGAAATATTTCAGCCATATGTGATGTGCAAGAGACACATCGGGAAAAGGGACAACCCAGGATCGATTACAAGAAAGAGAAGCAAAACATCCTCATTTTAGACGACTGTTATGGCAAACATGAGGATACTGGGGTCCTATTCTTTCTTGTGTCAGAGCAATACCCCCGGGAACCCCACAGGGTCAACAGAAAGACAAGTGATGGCGAAATATTCCCATTTTGGTTGCCTTGTACAACAAGCACTGGGTTACTGGTGTCTTCTTCTAAATAACACCACTTTACATCCCGGAAGCCTGACAGGGTCGATATAGTGGCCTTGTCACTCTTCAGGTGTCTTGAAAAATGTCTTTTGATTTAAATAATCGTAATATAAGTTTTAACAACACGATCGGTTTTTAAGAATTGCATCTTGCACAACATCAAACCCTATGTTTATCATGTCTTTAAATTTCATGACATATAGAGCAACTTAATCAGTTTACGAAAACAAATACCTAAATATTTAAACAGACACAACGTAAATATGATTTTAACAAGTCAACAGATCCCATTCCTTCAAATCATAGCATTAGCCTAAATTTGAGGACTGTCCGCATTTTTAAAAATAGCTAAGTCCATCAAATTCCTGTCGTAAATATTTGCTGAACCTGATGTGAATGGACGTGTGATACTTTTGAAGTATCTTGTTCTGAAATCACAACTTTTGGACATAAACACCCCCAGTTTGCCAACCCCCAGGACCGTATACATTTCCGCAACAAAGTAATCTTCTAGTCTATCAGCTTAAGCCGTGTATGACTCTAAGATCACTTCTCGCACAGACAACAGTAGTTGCTCAAATTCTCCACTCAACAAGTAATTTGCATATTTTTGCATAATCACAATTTTTTTTCAAATAAAATTGGCTGGAATGTGCAAAGCATGATTTTAGTGACGCTTTTTTCACTCATTTTAATTAACCACATTCCACAACTACAAAAAAATCTAATGTCTAGTCGTCTTTCCAAATATCTTTGGACATTCACCTCTTTTGCTTCCCTTAACTTCATCTTTCTGTGTCTCGCACACGTATTCATCAACTGTACATGAAATGCTTGCTTAATGTCTCAACCCTTGAAGTTTAAACTTTTAACTTTAAAAAGTTGAAAAATTAAAGATTTATAAATGCTTGAAAATCTTCCTGGGAAACTTCTGTCTTCAAACCCCCTTACATTCTCGAAGTTATTTTTAACTCTAAAATAACTCTACAAAAAAAGGTCCTCATTCTTTTCTTATCAGCTCGCTAAAAGTAGAGTAATTAAAGCCCCATTCCCCTTCTGTAACCAATTTAAAGTTTGCTCTGTGCATGTCTTGGCCAGGTGTGACAGACAGACAAGGTAAGAAACATTTGTACAAACGACCCACACTTCTTCCTTCGCCTGAAATCCTGTACTTAAAAGTGATCAATTTCGCCTCTAAAGACCCCTTGTTGAAAACTTGGTATGTTTCGCCAGGTGCTCAGGGCAGGGGAAACAACTCTATTGCCATAACATTCTTATAAAAACAAGGCTTTAAAGACTGCATAGACACAAAAAAATAAATGGCCGTGTTTCAAGGGAGAAAATTCGGCAACTTCAAATGTTACTGTGAGGTTTTTCTACCCAGTACCTGTCAGTATTTCATCAATGTGAGCTTCTGAATAGCAGGGATGTGGCACCTTAATTTGATGTCACTGCATGTATCATTTCTTACTTGCCTCCGAGAAAGTTTATTGTTAAAATGTTATAAGAAATAGTGTAACAGCTGTTGTGTCTTACCAACTGTGATATATTACTGTTATTTACTGATAAAAATAGTTCTGTGAACAGAAAGAAACTGGTTTTCTCCATTATTACCTATTCTCGAAATCCAGGGTATTTATAACTATGCCAATGCCTCCATCAAATACCCTGGATTCACTTCTATTCACGACAGTTGTTTTGTGTGCATGGAAAGAATAAATGTGCTAAAGTTAGACAACCAATGAAATGTCATATAAATACACAAGAGGAATTAGCAAGGGAAGTAACTCTTGACTATTAAACATAGTAACATCATGAGGGCGCAAATAAGCCTTGATTGGCTCAAGTCGCCCTATAAAATACTACTACTACTACTACATAGTAACATCACAGATGTCTCTACTTCGTGGAGTGTTGGAAAAGCCGCGCATTATTATTGGATGCCAGCTTTCGCTGCAGACACTTCACTGATTCGTCAAAACGATCTTCAACATAGGATTAAATCCAGGGTATCTGACAGAGGTGTTGGGGGAGTCTTAAATACCATGGATTTCGAGGATGCGTCATTTTTCAGCAATGCTAATTTGGTTTTGTGTCATACTATTACTGATGCAATTGATCATGTTTTTTGGAACTCATTTTAATACATTTAAAGAAACTCCAGGATTAAATTGGATTAGTACACCAAAATGATGGATACCGGTGAGGTGTGAAAAGTTTCAGAGACAAATCTGACGCGATCAGCCATCACCTTTCTTGTGAAGAAACGCTGATCACCCAAGGTTCAAAGGTTGGATTTTTCAAAAATGTCCAGTTTAGGCTTCAAGATCATCATTTGCACTCAAACAATACAAGACTTACTTCTCCAGTGACGAGGTGTTTGCCTTCTCCGGAGAACGCTAAAGCAGTGACTGTTTTCTTGGGGGAGTTGAGGATGTGCGTCTGTTTGTTCTTCCTGGCGTTGTACAGCACCACAACACATCTGATAAGAGAGAGATACAAACTTAGATTATCGGAGAATACACACGAAGAGGCATGCAAAAATAAATCTCCTGCAGATCAAGAGAGGCGGACTTAACCTAAGAATACAATGGTTGAGGAGAGATTTGGTTTGCATGCTTTTCAGAAGAAACACACAAATATCAACATGGCCTCAGAGAAAGACCTTGCTGTCAAGGTCAAACGAGGAAGAAACAAACCTAGAAAGGTCACCCGAGTGCAACAGTGATGAGCTCACTTTGATTTTTCCAAAGACATTTTGAATATAACATTGCTGAGTGGTTTTGGACTTAATGTGGGTTTCGGCCATATCACAACTGTGTCATCAACGTCCCATCGGTGTGAGACTCAAATCAAGTTGAAAGAGAGGTACCCGGATGGGACTCGAACCATGGTTACCACGGAAGATCACTAAGCCGACACGCTAATCACTGCGCCATCCCGCGCCTGGATATAAAATTATTTTCACTGATCAGCTATGTCATCAAAATCTTATCTACATCTTGAAGCAAGGACTTTCTCAATCAGTGGGAAATCCAGAATTTTTGGAAAGGAGGAGGTCCAGGTTGCAAAATTTTTATTTCAGTTGACCTAAATATTACTTGGTAACCAAGGCAAGACTTAAAGCAACGACGACCATGACAATGGTTACCTGGCCAATATGCTCACCATCTGACCTATTTTGACTATTCAATGCCCTGATTTCATTAACATAGAACAACAATGCAATATCCACTGCTAAAATATTTTCAAGGTCATACACACACACACACACACAAGGATGAGCTCAAGTACAGCAACAAGTACTAGCACACACACACTCATGAACATATACATGTACACACACTCGAGAACCCATACATGCATGAGGGATATACCAGTTTTGCTATTGGGGACCCAAAAAATTCAACATCTGCATCCCCTGAGACACAAAATATTGGCATCTTTTAGACACAATAAGTTACAAGTAGATTGAAAAATTACTGAATTGTTTATTCAGTAATTAAACTATAAATATTCTATAATCCTCTCTTTGTAATGACATGTTGACATTTCCAAATCTATAAATAGCATCTACTCTATTGAACATGTCAATTACTGAAACTGGGACCCATATTCTCACCATGTGACCCCAAAAATAATAGGGGCCCCCTGGACCCACATAAATATTTACCAGGGTAAAAGCCTGCATGCATACACAGACAGGTGTGTATAACAAATTCAGGTACTTCATACATGAAGAAAATATATCTCTCAGCGAGAGCAGACAAAGGTTCAAATCCAAAATACACCATATCTGTTTGTTATCAAGCCACAAAAACTGACAAGCATATCTGCGCAACAAATGTTATTACGTGCAATGTTATTTTCCAACATAAACCAAGGCTAAGAAAAGAAAACAACCGCCAAAGAAAGACCTGGCTTGCAGCAAAAGCCGAGATCGTTCACCTGAGTCGAAGCGTTTGTTCTGGAAACACGAAAGTAATACCCTCCAAAGGTAGAGTTTATTTCTTCAGCACTCTTCACGGACTACAATAACCAATTATTTTACAATCGACAAAGTAAACACTGGGTAACGGAGTAAACAGTACTGTTATACATGAGCCGTGTTTACTTATTCAGATGCTCTGTTAACATCTGATAATATCGCTTTTCGTTTTTATTGCATTTTGTACACTTTCTCCAACAAACCTCCAAAGGTTTTTAAAATTCTAACTTGTTACAAGTTATGCTAATTTTAGCCCACATTGTGAACCTCATGGAACAAAAAACTGCCTGAAATAACAACCTCATGCCTGGAAACAAAAACCTTGAGTCTGCAAGTCTGGCAGTCCACTTCATGAGCGCTTGCTTGAAAGAGAAGTCTACCCCTTTTCCCTCCCCATATGAACGCAATACATATGCATCCAGTTTGTCTGTTGGGTGGTAAAGTTTGAGTGAGTGAATGAGTGAAATGAATTTTTACATTGCAGGGGGCAATATTTCAGCCATAGCATAATGTGATGTGCAAGAGGCACATCAGGAAAAGGGACAACACAGGATTGATAGTGAGAAAGAGAAAGTAAAAGATTCCCATTTTAGTCACCTTGTATGACAAGCATTGGGTTACTGAGGCCCTATTCTAAGTGACACCACATCACTCCCCGGAAGCCCCACAGGGTCCATTTTACCAGACTTGTCCATCGGTCAGACTTTATTCGCGAAGGCTGTATATATCAAATTTAATCCAGGAAAATGGCCTACTTGATGCTATTGAACTACAAGAGATAACGACTAACTGATCATGTAATTACAATTGACTCCCCAACAAATGCATACCATCTGAGACAATGTTCTAAACCTAATTAATGGTGTAAGCAATAGGAATCTCCAGTTACTTACAATGCATAGGAGAGTAACAGATGGCAATCCCATATGTGGCATCATATTACAGCAAATCCAGACTTGCTCCATACCAGGATGTCCCAAGAGACTGGCTGGACATCTAACCAAACACATCCTCAAGTGCCCAGTTCCATGTCAATATCCCAGCCAGACAATTAAACCTCAAACCTAGCATCAGATGCCCTTGTTGAAAGTTGTACATTCTCTCTCATCCTGCTAGCCCTGACACCCAATAACATATCCTGGTACTCCAGAAGACACACCTAAATCGCTGAGTCAACTTTCTTGAAAACATTTTTTCTGAATTCTCAAATAAAATAAAAACATAATACATTCAGATATGAGTTAGGAAATAAAATTCACTTCCTGTTACCTCACAGACTGGCCCTGCATAACTTTTTTTATATGCCTTTCAAGTGAAGAATTTTATTTTAAATGTTAGCTTTAATCTTGTATACACTGATATAAGTTCAAAATTATATATACATGTGCTCTTTTAAGTACAGTGCTGTTACGTTATACTTTGATATTATAGGTGTACATACTATCTCAGCCATGATAGCATGAACAAAAGAGTGAGTGATTGAAATGTATTTTTACATTGCAGGTGGCAATATTTCAGCCAAAGCGAAATGTGATGTGCAAGAGGCACATCAGGAAAAGGGACAACACAGGATTGATAGCAAGAAAAAGAAAGCAAAAGATCTCCATTTTATTTGCCTTGTACGACCAGCATTGGATTACTGAGGCTATATTCTATCTAAGTGACACCACATCACTCCCTGGATGCCCCACGGGGTGTGAACAAAAGAAGAAAAAGCTACACATTATCTTTTCAGTTGCTTCAATGCCATGCAAGGGCTACCGAAACATTGTTCTTGCTAAAATACACTTGCTAGAAACCCAGAAAGACTGGTTTATGAATAGTTTACCTTTTAATGGTTATTAAACATACAGATGAGGTTCATATCTGATGATCAAATAATATACTTTTCTAAGTGTGTGGGAAAACATGCAAAGCTATTATCAACATGAAAGTAGGTCAAACAAGAGCTAACACACAAAACAATTGTTACGAACTAACTCTTTGCTATAAGCCCTTATAGAAAATACAGCCCTTTCAGATAGGGTAGTAAATTATATTTATACAGACACCCTATAAATTTGTGTTTGCTCAAAGTGGAAAGAAGAACGGTGTTAACCTATGAATGCGAAGAGACTCAGACTCAGCAATGTCACTCATGTTTGGGACAAGCTATATGTCCCTCATCGTCTAGGTTACTCGAGATGATAAGCAACATGCCTGTAACCCAGTACACTGTTTCAAAAACTGGGGTACATGTTAATCTTCATCAGGTGAATGCGTATCTCAGTCTCCATCTCTAAGTCAAATAAACTGGACAAAAGTAGTCTTGATGGATGACTAAGGCTGACCTGATGCTTTACATTGTATAGACAGTCTTTCAGCCATAAGTGCAGTGGTTGAAAGTTTGGGAAAAGGTTAGTTGTTGATTGGTTACCTGGTGTAGATTTACATGAAAGTTTTAGTAAATTGGATTTAGATTTAAATTTGTGGTCAGACATACTTTAATTACTTCTTCCTGCCAAGGTGTAGCTTTTGTAGCCTTATCAATACCTAGGTCTCAGCTTGATTTATTTTTTGTCGGTTCAGTGTAATGACAGCTGTTGTTTTTTTTGTAATGTGTAAAAGTGCTCTGAGGTATCATCTGACATTACCTTACAAGGTAAATGTATGATTTTTCTATGATTGAGCTGGATGAAACTTGGCAGGCTGACTCATACAATTGTTCTCCACTTGGGGCCCAATTTTGGTGTATGTAGGTGTAATAGGCTCCAAATAATGACTTTATTTACATTTTTGTCAATTCATTGTACAAATGCAAACAGCTTTT
>JAUELE010247832.1:0-11018 GCA_031471655.1 Diodora aspera | reverse complement strand
AAGTTATCTACGGCCATGATATGTGAGAAATATTTAACATAAACTGTAAATCATACATTACAAAAGTGTATGCCCAATTAAATAACGCTATATTCTCTTAGTCCCGGGAGATGCGGACGGATAATACATTTACAAATAGCCAGCCTCATTCCAAACCTTTATCTGAGGGTTTATCGAAGAATGTTCCTTCGATTTCCGAATGCTTTTTGAATATGAGCCGAATGCATTTATTTCCAGGTGTAACGTTACCGAAGATTCCGTCGAAAAGTTACGAATGCATTTTTTTTCTCCATTTAATGGCATGGGGGTCACACAATAAATGAGACTAGTATTCAAGAGACTGTAAAGCCGACAAACATGCTTTATCTGTTGTGTATTATTCGTGGTATGTGCATTTATCGTTCCATAAGTTGTTTTTTCTAAAGAAATCACCGAGTTTGACCACGTAACCAACTCTAAACAATTGTGTAGCCTGGGGCTTTGTTAAAACAAAAATGTAAGTTGAACCAAGAATTGCACTGTGAATAAATACTGATGGAGGGATGAGAGTAAACTAAAATATAGTCTATGAACTAATTTAAAATATTTATTATATTTAATTTTTATTCCTTCAAGAGCCCTGCTCCTATATGGCAGTTTAATATGGAATAGAAGCCAGCTAGACTTGATTTGTTGACTGGCTAAAGGCTTTTAAAATAATTTTATTAATTAATGAAACAGTTATTCCACAGTCATGGGGCAGGATTAGGATGACAGATGTTGTATTCTGACTGTGCTCTTCTCGATGCATTGTTCAGTTGTTTTAATAATCATACGTTCGTTCATCTCGTTCAGCATATGTGTTTATGATGCATGTAGCTACTGGAACAACAATTATGTCACTCAATGAAGCCTCCGTGGCGACTTGCATCCCTACGCTTGGCTGCCATTACGAAAACTAGACTCACTCTCAGTGCAAACGCTCGAGAGTGAGGAAATCTAGTCGAACTATTTTCAGTAGTCGACAGCCCCGACACCGTTTGTCCGTTTATATTTACCTTTACAAACATTCGCAGATTCACTTTTCGTTAGCAAACATCAGTGTAAAGATTGTTCATGTGGTATTCGTGAGAAATTGTGATTCACGGGAACTAGTTTATTTAATTTTGAAACGTGTGGCTTATCCATACTTTTATATTCTTTACATGGCAGCCATGCACTGGGTTCCAAGTGTATTTCACAATTACAAATGTGCACGAAAGTGTTCCAATTGAGGCATGTAGTAGATTAACCACATTACAGCAAAGCGTTTAGTCACGGGTCTCATAAACTGCACGTGCGTACACCTTCCTATGCTCAAAATTAGTTTAACCTGTCTGACCAGGCTGTTCCATCTATTGGACTATATTTCAACTTCTGCGTAATTAAGCTCAGCCTATATTTGGCTACCGGTAGGAACTATCGTAATTAGGCAATGTTCCTGAAACGAGAACCACAGGGATGCGGTATCTACTTTTGATCCAAACGGTACATAAGTTGATTATATCAGAGGTTCTAGGGCATGTAGCAAATTAACATTGATATAATCATAATTATCACGGATCGATGACATCACACTCTCAACTTATCTAGTACGCAATGTTATAAATAGTCCCTTATATGCGATATTCGTAATAGATCTATTCTGAATTGAGGAGAAAACCCTTGGGGAACGGCTTCTGCCGACCCGGTTCAACTCGCCTCTAGGGGAGGGGGGGGGGGCATCTTCATTTTCTGACCGCAATAAACTAAACAAAAGGAAGTAGTAATATGAGAAGAAGGGAAACTATTTTCAAGTATAGAAGAAGAATAAAACTAACCACTACACGAGTGCGGATCGCACCGGGTGACACTATCAGAAGGCATGACACCAAACTGACTCTCAAAAAGAAATCTTGGAATTTCAAGCAGCAGATTTAGTGAAACGGGTTGTTGTTGTTGTTTTCCGTCTTCTTGCTGGAGTGGGTTTCTTGGTCGAGGTGGATTTTATTTTATTTATTTATTGTATTTTTCTTCTCTTTTTGTTTGGGGGGGGGGGGCTTTTTCGGAGGTAGGGGTGCTTTTTTAGATACAACATCTGAATCCAGCTCTGTTAGGATTCTTTACATGATCTGGTATGATGAAATGTCCAGCGGGTGGGTGACGCACGTTACTCACCCGACAGTGTGCCAGCACTTAAGGTTTAACTTAAAATTGTTTTGGTGACTGTTAGCCTGTGAAACGCGATGTATCTGCCCACATGGGACAATGAATCGTGCTGCTCACTGAACCAGTCAAAACCACGTCCATTACAACATAATACTGAGCTATGAAAATGTAGTCAGAAATACTTTATAATATTGCATGCATGAATGACGGCAAACGTCACTGGATGGATAAGTGTAGGCAAGCTACAATCGTAACTATTCGTCTCTTTCAATGAGCGGGCAGAGGACTCGTATGTGTATGGAAGGTTGCCAAAGTTCATTATGCGTATAACAGAAATTTAATCGGAATACGTGATGTCTGATTTCACATCAATTGAAGCATCTTCGTGCATATCCGCTCCCTTAACATACACAGTGCGTGGCTATCATGTGAAGAATATTCCTCTACCAATCAAATCGCGCCTTACAAACGTCTGGACAAACCGAAAGTTTCAAAACTTTGAAAAAATAGTTCTCATGAATTAAACATTATTTCTCATAAATTCCACAAAAAAAACTTATCTTAAAATTGATGTTTGGTTACGCAAACTGAATGTACCAATTGCAATGTTTGTAAATGCACATATTAACGGAAATATGGGTTCAGCACTGTAGACTACTAAAAGCAGTTTTAACCAGATTTCCTCACTCGCGAGCGTTTGCAAGTTTTCGAAATGGTAGTCAAGCATGGGGGTAGAAGTCGCCACGGAGACTTGATGGAAAGACATAATTGTTGTTTCGATTGATTTCACATGACTTAAAAACTACGAACTGAGTCGTGTATTCCATGGAGAGAGACCAAGTTGCTGCGAATGAGACAGGGTGGAGGCCATAGCTTTCCGGGCTGAAAGGCCGAAGACGGGTCAGGCCTCAGGAGCCAAGGTCTGTAGAATCATATAGGTAGTATATATACTATTCCATGCTATATATCTCTATGGCACAATGGAAAGCAATCAAAATGAGCACTTACAAAGTGCATGTAAGCTTAATGAACGAGTGCGGGCGCAGGATGCAATTAATTGGCTTAAATTCGATCAGAATGATATTCAAGATGATTCTATTATTATTATTATTAACAGTAGTAGTAGTATTGTTGTTGTTGTCAGGCAGGCGGAATGGCGTGCTCAGTTGACTTTATTGAGAGGTTGGGAAAGTCAACCCACGTGCAATTCATGAGACCCGTGACTAAACGCGCTTCTGCATTGTGGTTAATCTTCCACATGCTTAAGAAGCACGCATGCTGAAGGAAAGCGCATGGTTATTATAACAATTGTGCAGTCCTATATAATCTGTCATCCCTTTGTCAGCAGCTGCACGCTCGGGCTGGGTATGTTCAGTGAGGTCACAGCGCAGATCACGGCTCAACTTAACTTTGTTCACTAGTAATTGTAATATTATCAGTGGTTTCTGTCAAACAATGGTTGAACTATCGGCACAATGTGTTGTATTATTTCCTCCCAGCTAAACTCTCTGTTCGGTTGGTAGAATTGATTGATTTTGTCACAGATGCTTTCACAAAACCAGTTATGTTGATTACAATCTATGCAAATGTATTTATTATTTATTATTTATTAATATTAACAACATTTTATTATCCATGTATACACAGGAAATTCGTTTTCCACCCTTACGGGTGGTTGTCGCCATCGAGCAGTGCCAATACCCATTTTCAGTTGGGTCGACTAAGACAAATGGATTTAAGTCCCTTGTCGAAGGGTACAACATAGCGCGCCGCTAGCTAGGATCGAACCCTCGACCTAACCATCGTTGGATCACTGCCATCGCGCCTATTGTTATGATTACATACTAGTCTTTGTTCGGTTGTAAGAATTGATTGATTTTGTCACAGATGCTCTTATACAACCAGTTATGTTGATTAAAATATCTGCACATTTACTTCCTAGTTATCATATTTACAATTGTATTTCACATTTGCACATTTACATGTAGGAACATGGAAATATGTAGATTGTTTTCTCACATTATTATTATTATTATTATCATTATTATTATATTTCAGGTTTCGGTTTATTAACAGTCCGGTGACAGGTGGACACCAGACAGTTGCGACGGGACACCAATGGTGGGTGTCTGCTTAACCCCCCAAACATTTAGATGCAGCAATATCCTAGTACATTATTATGTATTATACTTTTGCTACTTCCTGTACTGACCTTAATGTTGCTCCTGTTGGAGTGAGTTGAAGTTCATCTCATAATTATGTTCTTTTACGCACTGTGGCTACATTGTTTACTTTGCGATGATCCGTTCGTGCGTGACCTTTTAATTATGCATCGGGTTTGACGATCGTTATTCTCATTGGCTGGCTTTTATTGTTTCCCGCGAAAATCGATCAAAAGACATCATTTTAACCATTGCCGTTTGTCAGTGTGACCAGCCAAATTTCAGACAAATGTTAACAGGTGATGATCATTCTGATCAGCTGAAATCCTTGTGAAACATCCCGTTCGTTATTATTATGTTTTTGTTGTCACTTTTGATATTTTTATCCGTGACGGCGATGATAATGATAGCAATGATGCTGATGCTGTCAGACAAAGTTGCTCTTGTAAATAACTAATATTAGCAATGAGAATAGATTGCTAATTAATCGAAACGAATCAAACTCACTGCTCTGTTTGATCCAAAATAACATTCAAAACTTGTTTCTAATTTAAGAGATTCGATCTGTATTAAGCCACAATTCGTCCAACCATGTCAGCTCCAACAACGTCAAATTTGGTTGATGGTCACAGCCAGTAATATAATAACGAAGTTGAACATTTTTTTCTTATAGGTTATCAGATGCGCGACAAGCACCTGTTTAATGCAGTGTTAATCCTAATTCGAAAAGCCTATGTTCTTTCGTTGCCTAGCAACGGTACGCCGGTAACTAGGCAGCCGATACAATTGACTCGCTGAAGTCGGGTCGGTTTAAAGGTTCTGAGCTGGGTTTCTCGGCTTCATAAAAACGTTTATTGGCCCAATTGTTAGTCTGTCTCCCAGATCCTAAAGCATACAAAGATAATGAAGCCTGCCCAAGTCTAGATATTTAGCAAGTCTAGGATTTATCAGCTTTAGGCCAGAAATTAGGATATATCCCCAGGCTCCTTGTCTGGTTTTAGTATTTTAATATGTTAAGTTAATACTTTTTGTAGATTAAACTTATTTCTGGGACTAAATGTTAGTCTAGCCCTATTATGTGTGTGTGTGTGTGTGTGTGTGTGTGTGTGTGTGTGTGTGTGTGTGAAGAGAGAGAGAGAGAAAGAGAGAGAAAGAGAGAGAAAGAGAAAAAGATAGTGAGAGAGAGAGAGATAGAGAGAGAGCGAGAACTCATCGCCAAGCAGAAAACGGCGACCAATTACTAAGTATGCTATTGCAGAGAATGCTTCACAGGTAAATAAAATAACTTGCAGGTCGTATCTGTGGTGCAAAGGCTCATGGTTTGTGCGTTGGATAATGACTATAAGGAACGTACATACACAATGTGCTCCCGGTAAACTGTGACGGCATATCATTTCTCAAAACGAAAAACAAAACGATATTAATATACTGACGTCCAAAAGAAAGTATACCAAATGATTTCAATTATTTTCCCCTACATCTTTATGCCATAGTTGATCAAAAAGGATGCTTGGATTTCGGTGAGTGCAATTTGATTGACGTCATCGCTTTGATAAACCTTCCAAGTCTTGAAGGAGTATCTCTCGTATATCCAACGCATTTGTGAATTTATTCAGTAGTCTCTCGAAATCTTGGTATACTTTCTTTTGGAGTCAGTATAATTATTAATACGAATACTGAATGGGCACCTATTTCACAAACGAAAATAAATAATAAGTATTAACATCATAGCATGAATTGTATTCTTCAACGTAGATCTAACTTGTGGCGACCAGTTCGGTGTAGCCCGTACTAACTACATTTTAACGTTGGCGTTCATGAAGCTTTGTTCGAAAATATAAAAATGGCGTATTTCGACGAACCATGCAATTTAATTACTGGGTAATGTTAGGCTGAAAAATCAGGAAATGATTATAAAGTTTAGAAAAACATAATTTTCATTTTTTTTTTGGGGGGGGGGGGTAAATCTCCTGACCAATCAGTGATTCGAACACCTGTGGTAGACACCACGAAACTCTATGGCGTTGACAATAAACAATTACGAGCTATATGTGATACTGATCGTTCTTAGAATGTGCAGGTAATATAATATTATAATTATAATGTATCAAACATTCCTTTAAACTACTATCTGACAAACGTAAGTTGAGCTTGCGCGCAAAAGTCAAAATATCAACCGGTAGTCGAAAGAGCGAGCTTGGACCAGTTCAATTAATTCTGAAAGGTTAGGAAATTGCACGCATGTGCAATTCCTGAGACCCGTCACACTCTGATTCACTGTGGTTGATCTGAAGGAGACGAATGTACGGATGATAATTTAAGAAGTTAAACAATGCAACAAGAAGTGCTCATTGTCAGAATACAACGTGCACACTAACATAATCTGTCATCCCTCCGTTAGCAGGTGCACGCTACTGTGTTAGTTCGGTTAGGTCACAGCGCAGGTAATGACTCCATTCACATTTGTTTATCAGTATTAGTGCAAATCGTTTCACATATTTGGGCAGTTTTACGGGAAGCGTTGCATGTGGATCAAGTGTCTGAATGTCTTTGATAATGGACGCACCTCTGCTCGGAACGTTTGGAAACCAATTTTATTTGATACCCACGTTGTAGCTCGGGCAGTTTCAAAAAAACGCAAAACACTTGGAACATCCCAATCCACCTAAATCCGGGGTGAAGCGTTTCGAAATAAAATTGACCACTGATGTATATTTTGAGTACATGTATTTTCTAAGATGAAGCATATTTCCTTGATTTTCGCATCGAAAACGAAACGATTTTTGGTCGAAAAATAAGGATTTTAGGTCCAAATCTTTGAAGGAGATGCTTTGGTGTTAAACAAAATACATGTACTTGAAAAAGTCACCTCCAGGCAGCTGCTATTCAGGACTTAGGGACCTAGTTACTGGGCACTTTCCATAAGCAGAATGAACAAAGTCGAACATGATAGCAATCGAAATAACTGAACTCTTGGTGCGGTGGAACAGTCTCCATTTCTTCACAGCTTGCTCATATCGCACTGTGGATTTGGTGTTAAAAACCGTCACCTCCAGACATGGCCGAACTGCCAAAATAAGCGAAACCAGTGGACGAACTGCTCTGAAACTTACGCACGATATGCCTCAGAGTGTTCACTTGCCGCGATAAGGGGCACTGTTTATCTATAGAGAATTTGATTTTTCACCCTCTGTGACACAATGAGCGAAACGCTTCCCGTAAAACTGCCGCATTTTAAAAACTTTTTAACACGTTTCAATGTCGACGAGACGTCTTTGAACAGGAAACCATTTAAATTCACTTTTGACAGGACACATCGTCTTACATTGTTGAAGCATATACGCTCGAGGCACCAGAACATAAAATGTTATTCGCTGTGTTTAAGATGATACAGGAAACAGGCCAGGTAATTCAGACGTTATACGTAGTATTCAGACCAACGCAGTCTCGCAAGTAGGCTACACACTTTTCAGACTTTATATGGCCACATGAATACGAGTACAAACAATTTTATCAAAAACGAATTTCATCCTAATATCGCCATTTCAGTGGTTGTTTGTTGTCGGGTAACCGAGCATAACTGCAATGTATTGCACATGACCTACATATCCTCGGCGCATGGCAAACAGGTGTGCCGTCGCGTATACTTTGTAAAGACACGGCGAAACATCTTCACAGACACGAACCGACATCACTTTCGTTAAAATATTGAAATTTGTTAATATACTGCCGGGCAAGAGAAACGCTACCAAATGATTTCAGTTATTTTCCTTTACACCTTTCTGTCATAGCTGATCAAAATGATACTAGGATTCAGCGAGTGAAATTTGATTGACATCATATCGTTGATAAAACTTCCTAATATTGAAGGGATATCTCTTGCATATCCAACGTAATTGTGAATTTATTCAGTAGTCTCTCGAAATCTTGGCATCGTTTCTTTTGCCCGTCATATATCAACTAAACATTTTCACATATTTGATTTATTCCTAAAACATGTTTTGGGAGAAACTTATTAACTTGAAAATATTGAAATATGTGTTTAATGTGTAAATAAAAACATAATTTCAAACACTCGTTATATTTGTGAAATATTTGAACGATTTTAATCTTAAATTCTAGTCCACTCTAGCAAAAATGTAAATTTCAATACGACATCTACGAAAGCCCGGGAAAGGTGAATGATCACGTGTTCTCGTACCTTATATATATATATATACACGACAAAATAAACAAATTCATTAATTGACGTGACAGATGTTAGCCGAAATGTCCGTGCGATTCGTGGAAGTAGCCTGTGTAGACGAAACATGAAATGTACATATTCAAAAACAATTTGTCATACTCACCATTTTGTTGTTGAAGAGAAAACTATTTGATGTCGTGTCGAAGACCGCTGTCTCGCCAATCTGCCTGTTGTACGACCAGTCGAATTCGCTTTCCTGCGTATACCGCCCCCGTGGAATCAAGTGTCGCCAGCAAACGAAGTCCCGCAATGCGACTGTTGTCGGCCTAGCCGAGGTATAAATGATTCATGCGAACTGTTATGAATGCTTCACTCTCCGACCAAGCAAAACGTATTACCTAGTGGAATTTCTTCAACAAGTACTAAAAGCCGTTGAAGCAATTAATATTCGACTAACTGCACAACAATCTACTCGACAATGACAAACTAAATATTGCATCACATGCGATTATGGATTCCGTTAAACCCCGGGGAACATTTCGCCGTTGTCATAATATGAAAGATTTTAATGGTCACGGGTCATCGCACAGTGAGTTATCGTCTGAACGTCCACTGCAAAGCCGGACTGGACAAGGTGAACCAACACAAATCCAGATGATGAAGATCGGAACTAAGCACAAATTAAGAGCACTGTAAAATTTGGTTTTATTTTAATAACCGCTATAAATTATTTATTTAAATAAAATCGAATTTGTTTTTTCTTTTATACATAATTAAATCGAGTATGTTGGATATTGATGTTTTGGACATTTGCTTCGAAAAGATTTTAAAACGACCAGTGTACATGTCAAACAAGGTATGCGGTAGGAAGAGAAAAAGGGTTTTATGGATTTTGATCTTACCCGAATGTCCTGGGTTTTGGTTCTAGTATAGAAGTCAGTCTTGCTATACACAATAATCGATGAATCTGGTACGCTGGTTCGCAGTACCTCTTTTGGTTCGACCCCGTGGGGCTTCCGGGGAGTGACTTGGTGTCACGTTGATAGAATAGGACCCCAGTAACTCAATGCTTGTCGTACAAGGCGACTAAAATAGGGATATTTTGCTTTGTTGCGTTGTGGCTGAAATATTGCCCTTGCAACGTAAAACATATCTTTTGTTGCGACAGTAGCAGGTTTCACTGCATCATATCATCCAGCGTCTTATTCATTATGTCGATATTCCTACTGCCGTATACTGACTGAAATATGTCATGCTTCAAATATCAGATAAAATACGGGTAACTGAAAAAAATCTGCATTAAAACATATGATCTACGTTTCATAGTAATTGGCTGATATAAGTATAAAAATTACTGGATTAAAACATCTTCACGTGCAAAAGTCAGTCTTCAAAGATGGAAGGATGAAACGGGAACGAATAGGGTATTTGAATAGTATTGGGTCAGTGTGACTTCATAACGTGCCAACTCTTTTTATCAACCATTGTCAATTTCATTTTCGAATTCTGTTGACACACCATCCTCAAAATAAAGGATATCCGTGAGTTGGCCAAATAGCCGGCGAAGGCTATCTGGCAAAATCGCAAATGCGGGGCTGCATTTGAGGATGCAGGCACACGTGGTCTCAGTGGATTTCATTCTCGTCATTGAACGTTGAAATATACATGAAGGACACGCATCAGCAGGCGCGTTAGCGAATTATCTTCCGACACGCCGAGTGACGCCTATCGACCGGCTCAGTCTTGACACATCTCGAGTTCTCTTGTCGATGAAACATCTCAGGCGCCTATCGAAGCAAGACCGACCTCATTTTAGTGCAAAAGGCGAAACTGGTTTGGACATTTCTTCAATGAATGATAACTCTGACTTGTTGCTTTGCGCCTTCGCTTGATAATATTCGCGGAAATCGATTTGATTTAATACATTTCACACCAAAAACAAAAATTACAGACGTAACAAATGAGCACATTTGTATTATAAATGACCATCCAAGCAAATAAATATAACACTGTCAATGGAACCATTCGGTCGTATCACTTCTAAATGTGCGCCACGAATTCGCTTGGTAACACTCGTCTTAATCGGTAAAGGCATATATGAAATCGGACGCCACCAATTCCGATTGTCATTCCGCATCCTTGAGCTTTTCTCTCTTGACGGCTCACCAGACACATACGGGTCCTCTACCCGGTCACGGAAAGAGACGAGTAGCTACGAATGTCGACGAACTATCTTCTTCCAAAGTAGTCTGGTTGCACTTTATAATTTTAATTTATCTTTATATAATACATATTTATTATCTTTATACAATAGCTATTTGATATAACCAACTGTACATTAATTTACTGAACTGTGGATCGTATCTCCTCTGTGGCACGTTATTAGTAATTTCTAGACTTGGAATTTAAAAGCCCCCCCCCCCCCCTCCCCAACTCCGAGGGTGCCCATATGCCTATGCTATAGATTACTAAAACCTGATGGTCGCCGAAAATTGAAAATGTTC
>JAUELE010247821.1:0-11018 GCA_031471655.1 Diodora aspera | reverse complement strand
CACGAATAAGACAACTTATTGGTATTCAAATGAAAGTTGAGCCAAACTCTGCGCCGTGACCTTACTGAATATGCACCACACACACACACACACACACACACCCTCACACACACACCCGAAGCGTCCAGCAGCTGACGGAGGAATAGCAGATTATATTGTAATGTAGATGTTGTGTTTTGACTAGCTGCATTCTCGTCGCAAAGGAGTTCTGTCTAGTGCTAAATCGTTGCCCTGCTCTGACGAATTTAACGAAAAGTTGTATTGCTAAAATTAACTACAAATAATGTGTTCTAATCGCGTTTATTAAAGCAACCCTTTTCGCAAACGTGTTAATAATCATGCGTTCTTCAATTCCCTTCGCCATACGTACTTATAATGCATGTGGTAGATCAACCAAAGTACAGCAGGGCGTTTAGTAACGGGTCTCTTAATTTGCACGGGTGTGCACATTCCTAACTTTTCAAATTAAACGACCTCGTCTGAGCAGGACACTAATGGACGGTATTCCGTTTTCTGTGCAAGCTCAACTTATAAATTGTATTGGATCGCTGTCGCAAAATCCAGTTGACAAAAGACAATACATACATATACGTTTAAATACTCAACTTGGAAATACAGCATACTGACAACCAGACTGAAACAACGTCAAACTATTAAAATCGGTTGAATGAAATTTTGAAAAGAAATATCAGCTAAAACGAAACAGTAATGTTAGTTCAGAAGCTATTCAGCCCTGTTTTAAATATCCACAGTTGGATGTTATAATGCAATGCACCGAAACTGGTGTACTGACGACAAATTAGAGCTAGATAAATGGACACATTCCAGCTACTATGAGGTAAGGCAGAGTGGGCCTGGATGATGTTAGTGGGCTGAACAGAGCGATAATGAGCAAGAGGTCGCATAGTACAAGAACATTAGAAAAAAAAGCTGTTGTAATTAATCAATTATCCCTTAAAATGAACTGGATATATACTTCGATCGCCGTACTTTATCATCCCAGATTATGAACTACATGTAATAACGATGAAATTCTTAATTACGGATTTTGAAGGTCTTATCCGTCCACCACTCCCTAAAGTATAAACACTTTAAGCGTATTGGTTTTCAGGTCTTAGGGACAAATACAGTTTACCTACAGTCGCGCACTTAAAATGTTAGGTATTACATGTGTGGTTGTTTGCTATGACAATCCGGGACGTTTTTAAGCTGTTCTATATCCACCTAATAAGACTAGGAGTTCATCCGGTATTGGAGTCAGTTTGATCTTACAGGTCACTGAGGACTTTCTTAGCCAAATGCCTACCTGGTTGCACCAACTGCACAAATAGTCTGGTTGGGATCCTATATGTGTGTTTTTAAATGCTTCCGATCATTATCGCTGTACAAAGTATACTGACGTGTAAAATAAACGATACCAAATGAGTTCAGTTATGTTCCCTTACATCTTTATTTTATAGTTGATCAAAAGGATGCTTGGATTTCAATGAATGCAATTTGATTGACATCATGTCATTGATAACACTTCATAATCGTGAAGGATATATCCAACGTATGGGTGAATAAATTAAGTAGTCTCTCAAAGTCTGGATGTCGTTTCTTTTGCACGTCAGTGTATTTCGATACTACGAGTGTTGAAAGTGTCTGGAAAAATACAGGCAAAGTCATGAACGTTTTAACCCACAATTTTAAGATTCCCCGTTTATTTTATCTATTGTGTTGCAGTCACAAGACAGAGACACCATTTTTACTGCTTATCAGATGAACGCAGTGGATAGGAATTGTATATTAGTGAAAGAAAGTAAGGGATCACATGCTGTATCATGCTAATGGTAAAGGTTGATCCAGCAGAATATGCACAAATGATGCTAACATGTTGTAAGGGCTCGTAGTGGTAACAGTTTTTACTGATAGGCTAGTGACTGTGTATTACGTGTATTATAAGTGTAATTATGGTCTTGGTGATAACGGTTATTTCTAAAGCTTCTCAAGGATTCCTTACTTTTTCCTTCAGTTACTACGAGTCTAACTGTGTTGACAATGTCGGGAAAACAGGCAAAGTATTTACCAACCTATTCAGGATTACTCTTTCATCTTATCTCTCATATAAAAGGATTGCATTCTCAAAAACAGACAGCCCATGTACTCTGAAAAATGAATGCAGATAGCTTTTGTATTTGAACGTACCCCAAACGCTAATTGTTGCCACATCTAAGTTGTTATTAACATTATTTAAATTTAGTGTAGTTATATGTATCATTGGCAAGATCGTACAATTCTGAGAAAAAAAGTTTTGAATAAGAGGTCTACATCACGTTAAATGGAATTGAATATAACGAGTTATACCTGTTACCATGATTTTAATTCATTTTGGTTCGAAATCCAAGCCCGTCCAACTGTCACTGGATTAGCCATGATCGGGTTTCGCAAAACGCCAACCCAATCAGAACTCGATGAACCAACGTTCTGCAGATATTTATTTAATGCAAAAAGCTTTTCGCTGCTTGTACTGGCGTCTTTGCTGTTTGTCTGTTACATAATTCTGTTGACCGAAGACACCAAGAAAAGCGATGCTGCGTTAGGCTCCTATTTGCTCTTTTAATTTGTTCTGTTGCGGAGAAGGAAATCTATTGGCTTGATCAGAAGCTGGGGCTTCATTTGAAGATTTCGTTATGTCTCGGCCGTCTAACTGTTTAGTAATACAATTAAGATATTTGAATGCCCCTTCTAATGGCAATTGGTGCAATATTTGCAGATAGCTTAATGTATTGTTTCTTGCTAGTAGTGATATTCATTCTTTAACACAATTGGGTTATGTTCTGATGAAAGAATGCAATCGGTTACATTCGTTATGGGAACCCTCTTGGCATTATTAAACCAAACTCATATACGCTGAGTCACGTTCCTCGACCTGATCAACGTAATTGACTGGCTCGATGGAAGTGAAGCGTAAAACAAGCCCACACATCGATTAGACACGAGTTACATATAATGCCATACAAGGTCAAGGTTTAGTCCAATGCTGGCAAATTTAAACGTCCTATGTTAACTCATATTAAAGGATAAGACCCATATCATAGAAACATTGATGGTTTTGTCCTTGCGAGCAATTTACAAACTATTTTGGGAACAATGACCGATTTGTGTGCATCGCCAACATCACTAGCATCCAGGAAATGGATTACTCCATATGTTAGGTCAATAAACAGCAATATACATTCCAACTATACGAAGCCGTGATGTTGATAACAGAGCCCAATCCATATATATCAGTAACGGCGTTGTATTTACCAAACTGTCAACGATGTCCCAAGATGACGTTGTTTACATGTCCTAACCCCCGCAATCTGGCTCATTGTCAAATCACTAAATGTTAAACATAGGGTTTCTATATCGTTGTTGTCCCCCTGGAGTACAAAGTTTCAATCACTGCTAGCGAGCTGCAAAGAACAATGTGGAAAAGCACATAATATTATTAAGCGGAATATGAACAACAACGTTAACGCTTCTCTGAAGAGGGTAGAATGGCTCACTGTACACATCGGAATTGTTATGACGTTAAACCAAGGCCATTGATCAGACGTCTCGTACTACGCTTGACACACATGTTGTCAACTGTACACAGACCAAAATGGCAAAAGGAGGTACAGAACAACAGTTGTTCAACCATTTTCGCGCGTTGCCGAGTTACAGAAAAACATAGAGGTACACGGAAGACTTTATTTTTACACTTTTGAGGCATAACCAACATGTAGGATTTATCGGCTTTAACATACATGTATAAAGAGAGTTAACGGGTCGTAGAAAAAGGTTTCGGAAATAGCATTTTATTTCAATAATCGTCCACAGTTAAATTTGTAGCGCGACATGATCTAGAATCGACTTCATAATGATATTTACGAAGCTATTAAACTTTAGCCATTGCCTTCTTGCATTGATATTTGTTTTTTTTTAATTGTTGACACTTTTTTTCAAAATAATTATTCTTTGAATTATCACTATCAAGAACTATCTTCCAAAGATCTTTCTCAAAAATCGGCAATGAAATGCATTAAGCACATCGTATAGAAAAAGACAAAATAACATATTTTCAATTTGCTACCTGCAAAAATAAATGAATCCACTTTGATTGTTCTATTGAATCTGATACTTAGTACCATTTGTGCAAAAACACGCAATAAGATCTTAAGATATGCTTGCTAAGTACGCACTTAAATATGTAATAACTGTCATTTCACTTGCTACTTCAATGGTGTATATGATATACTAAAGGAAACAAATAAGGGATCACTGGAAGGCGTATCCAGTAACCCGTATCAACAGAATCTTAATTACACTTGTGGTATGTATGTATATTAGACAGATTGACTGGTTTACAGAGGAAAGTGTGAATACCACAGGTCCTGACAACCTGCTGGCATCATTTATGTACGGTCTGGATCAGCCATTACGATTGGCACGATACAAAATATGACCCCTTATATACTTTTTCTACCAGCATATATTTATGAATCTAATATGAGTATATTTAATCATTAATATTGACCATTGGTTTAATACTTTCCGGACCAGCATCCTTTCGATCAGGTGCTTACACCGTGGAACTGTACATGCAAGTTTGCGGAGAAGCGTGTTAAATATAATATCAGGTTCTGGCATTCAAATTTAAGTTGTCTTTTGTCAACTGGATTTTGCTATAGCGATCCAATACAGTGCATAAGTTGAGCTTCCGCAGAAATCACAATGTCGTCCGTCAGCCGCGTGCTCAGACGAGTTCATTTAATTGGGAGTAATTGTGAAAATGTATGCACGTGCAATTCTTGAGATCCGTGACTAAACGTTCTGCTGCGCTGTTTTTTTTATCTACCACATGCATTATAAGCACGTATGAATGAACGCAGGGTCTTATTAAAACAATATAAAAACAATGCGACGAGCATCACACGAAGTCAGAATACAATGTACGGTCCTATATAAACTGTCATCTCTTCATCTTCAGTTGTACGCTACAGGTGCGTGTCAATCATGCGTATTCAGTGCGGTCACGGCATAGTGCATGGCTCAACTTATATTTGGATGCCAGTAGAGTTAAACATGTCTTTACTCACGTAGTAATCCAGGGGTGGCGCCAGGAATTCCCCGTTAGGGGGGAGGGGCTTAGCTCCCTAAAAGGGGGACTAAAATCTCCGACAAATACATTAAAACAAATACAGTGAAATAAACACTTTTTCTCCGAAATATATCCGACGAATTGCTACATTTTCCCCGACAGTCTTAGCCCCCCACCCTGGCGCCATGTGATCTACTTGTACATCACCTTTAATAGAAACATGTTACTGTGTAACCTTAACAACCAAACCCAGTCAGTGAAAGTCTCAACGATGTAATATGGAAGGTTCTGAAACATACATTGATTTTTAGTTTGAAATCTACATCACTATGTATAGAACACCTTGTTTGATTTAAAATATTGGCCCTACGGATGATTGGATTTTGTGGACTTTTCTCTGTATTCCATAGCCATTATATTTGCCGAGTAATATCAATTCTCCATGCTTTTAGAGCCGCTCTATGTATTTTCTTGCATATATCGACAATCGTAGTAGCTTCAATCTACTTCACAGATCTTGTAAACGTATAATCTTGCCTACACATTGATCTAGAACATGCTGTATGTGAGGTAAAGTATGTGATGAAGTGCATAGGTTCATATCGAATATTGAACCTGTAAACAGCTGGATACAATCGCGTCTTACTGAATCAAAGCCTACAAAGGGTCTGATCGGGTACCCTGGGTGATTTTAATAAGCTCCTTCAGCAATATTGATAAGTAAGGTACGACCTTCTACTAGTGTCCAAATATAATGATACCTGAGCCGTGACTTCACAGACTATGCATGTGCACAGCCATATGAAACTGCTAACAGAGGGATGTAGCAAATATGGAACTGTACACTGTTCTTAGACTGTGTGGGCTTCTCGCGTTTAAATGTTTAAATAAATTATGCGCTCATTCATATGCTTCAGCATGCGTGCTTTTAATACATGTGAAAGAATAACTATGTGGCCTGAATACTGAAATAAACTGTCTGTCTGTCTGAAAGGATAACGGAGTGCAGCAAAGTGTTTAGTCTCATGAATTTCACGTACGCCGGGGTTGCGCCAGAGGGGGGGGGGGGCAGGAGGGGAGCCTTACACCCCCCTCCCGTCGACGAAAAATATAGCAAATTTGGAAGAAAAGGTGTGTATATGTATTTGAAAATGTGTGTATTTGTCGGGGATTTCAAACCCCTTGTCGGGGACTTCAGTCCCAACGTCGGGGAATTCCTGTCGCCACCCCTGCACGTACGTGCATCTTCCCAATATCTCAAAATTAAATAAACTTGTTTAAGCAGGCCGTTCCTACGAGAATATATATTACGACTTATGCGTTGGCTCAACTTCCATGTCAATACCAGTAATCCTGAAAGGTATTGCTTGACATATATAACACTTGCAAATTTTTTATTCAACGAGTCACATCTTTTAACCGACTTTGTTACATTTCCCAAACGTCCATGCTCATTTGTGTCAAGGAGCTGCAAACCGAGAAAATTACGTTTGTGTTCGAGACAAATACCACACAATATTGATAAGAGACGTGTGTCCAGCGTGCATATGGCGGGGTGGGAGGAGTCTGAACCACACTTCTAGTACATTCCGGATGCCTGTGTTATTCTTGATGTTATTTCAGTCATAAAGTTAATTAAAGGTCACAGTCAGAATCCCATGTGAACTAAAACCTAATAACTGGATGTGAAGAAAAGTCTCTCGTGTCCAAAGGGTGGAAACACTTCTGTTCCCCCAAACCACAGCGGTATTACTACAAGATATGGGAAAAGTTGAGGTTAATCATGTAGAAGCGTGGGAGTAAACTGCCTTTTGGATGTCAGCTTTGATATACGTTTTTATTTGTTGCCTTAAAATGAACATCTATTGTATTTCACCACGGATTTCAAATTAGAATCGATTTTTTTTGTGTCCGAGTATTTGGAAATGTACCTTGGAACCAAACATCAAAAGATTAAATAAACTAACTGTGTGGAAGTTTTTAATTATTTCTTTTTGTTGAAAATCATTCTTTAATCTAGAAACGATTGCCTTACCGCAGCCAACATGTTTGCATCAAGCTAAGTCCGTGCAGTCCATAGGTTTGAACTTTTCGCCGATTTTTGCAACACTGAATGCACACAAAAGGTATAAACATTGAACGCATAGAAAGTAGTGTCGCAATGACATTGAAATGTTAAAGTCTCTCTCCGACCTCTTCCAACTTTGATTGCCTGTACACTGTCAGGCTTTAAAGGTTATTGGTTCGTATTCTGTCATCCTTCGCATCAATTAATAGTTTATACGACAGAATGATTGTATAAAATGCTGTTGATTGGTTTGTATTCTATTGTCGATTAATTATGATGCTTATTGTTGGATAATAATAGTAATAATAATGTTAAGTCTTGTATAGCGCTAAATACAGATACAGGCTTGTATAGCTTGCTCAAAACGCTCGGCATTATTACCCTAGTGTAACCCAGCCAGCCACTAAGCGCTAGAAGATTAACAACACTCCTGAAGGAGGATAATGATCAATGATTCGCTGTAACCGTGAGAGCAACATGCGTCGGACTCATGATCCGACGATGGTTAGGTCGCTAGTTCTGCCCTTAAACTTTCTTTTGCTAGTCAGTTTATGTTAGGATTTACATTTACCTTCAAGTATGATTATGTAACCATCAACAATGCTTAGCGTTAAAAGCTAGATAACCATCACCAAATTTTTCACATATTAATTAAAAATACATGTCGTCCGAAATTACAAAATTCATGAGTCCTTTCTATCGGAATTTGTTCATTATATCTCAAAACTGTTCTCGTGATTTTCAATTTGAAAGCATCGTTATTTAGATAATGAGGTAAACGTGACTCTTAAGGATATCTCAGTTACCCCTCCACCGACGATGTGGGGTCACGTATCATCCAGAAGTGCTGTTTTGCAGCTATTATAGATTTCTAAAGTTGTACATTCATAATATTTCAAAATATCTTCCAGACATATAATACGAAAAATTGATTTCAGTCTCATTTAAGTTTACTTTTGATGTCCTTGATTGTATGCGGACTCTCAGAAAAGTTTGAAGATAGGTACTCGAACACCAAGAAATTTCTTAAATTGATTTCAACATTATGCATTGACACAGCTATAAAAGAAAGATAATTAACTCCCTTCCAGGAGCATATTTTCTTAAGGACGATCAATAAAGGGGCAATACAGCATTTAGAGCACGAATCCCTTGGGTCTAGCAATCGTTAAAAATCGCAACAATAACAAGCACAGTTGATAGATTATCAGGCGATGAGTTTGACACGGTTTTCCTATTAACAGATTTCCGAGCTAGGGATTCACGTGAAATCCGAGTGATTTATGTAAGGACTCGTTTTGTTTTCCGAGCAAATTTGCCATGTGTTATATATCCTGATCGAGACGTTCTTTGCAGCGTGATCAGACAAGGAGCCAACGTTTTCGCTGCGCTTAGCAGACATTAGTTCACGATCATTTACCCTATTGTGACCATTGTGAGAAGCTTATGGGCTGGATGAATAGATCTCAGACCTGGCAACGTTGCCATACTCTTGTTGATGTGCGGATACAGGAGCTTTTTGACAATTAGCGTTGATCAACAAATGCTTCTAGGAGTTCTCTAGGGACTTAACGAATGTCCTAAATTTGACGTTGTATAGATCATATGATACAGGCGCTTTTTGACAATTAGCGTAGATCACCAAATACTTCCGGGAGTTCTGTAGTGGAATGACACATGGCCTGACATCGACCCGTTTAAAATATACTATGTATAGGGAGAAACTGTCAGTGGTGTCACCTTGGGCGAGTGGCTTTGCTCGTAAATACATTGGTCCATCCAGCTGAAATTGGGTACCTGGTCGGAAAGTGATGCAGATTTGAAAGTTAACCGTCTAGCGCGTAACTGGCAACTTAGGTTGTATACTCGTTAGGGAGTTGACGAATGTCGTGGATAGTACAATGTTCCAATGACCTGGGTCATAATGGAGTGCTTTGATCATGTACCGAGGAATGCAGTGCAATATAAGTGATCTTGTTATTATTATTATCATTATTACTATTATTATTATTATTATACATGTACTACAAGAGCGTTATGACAATAACAAATGCTTCTAGGAGTTTTCAAGCGGATTAACAAATGCCATAACTTTGACCCATTGTAGATGATATAATACATGCATTGTACAGCTGTCCTATGCGTTCTGTTGGTAACATGAGGTGTGTGCATAGTAACGAGTTGGTAAACAATCCTCTACCCTAACGAGTTCAACCAGGAAGTAAAAATTAACCAATCAAATTCCGTGATGTGATCACATGTTACCCAGATGGCGTCAATGATGGACCCGGTCATGTTTTTTTCCTTTATTCTCGAAACGACGAGATTTTGTTTAGTTAAAATTATTTTCAAGTATTTAGATGGATAATGTCATAGTCGTAAAATTGCTTTTAAACTGACTAAAAAGTACATGATCACGGCACCAAATAAAAACTGTATCATTGTTCCGCACAACGACAAGTGCATCCTATTGCATATATGCGTACACGACAGACTCTGCATAAGTTCAAAGTAGTATTTTAAATGGGAATTGTATATACCAACAATCTGCGCGAGTTACAAGGCAATACCTTAATTCATATTAGCATTTCTACTTGATATGTAGCTTATCGCAGTCGTAAGCGATAGGCCAGAACGCGTGCTCGATCCTAGCCAGTACCATGTTGAACCCTTGGACAAGGTACTTTACACTGGACCCCCGTTGGGGAAAAAAACTAATTTCCAAAACTTGGATGATAAACACGTATCATTACTATTATCATTATTCAAATGTGCATACATGTATTTAATTTTCCAAATATTTGAGAAAAAACCTTTAAATTTGTAAAAAAAAGTGGCTCCTAAAAAGTAAAGTAAGCTTTGCTACCTTACCATGAAAGTTTGTAACTTATGTGCACCATCTTTTCCCGACAAACAAGTTGTTCGTATATTAATGATTATTTTTTATTCAATATAACTAAATTTTGTACTTTAACATTATTTTTACCTTTGTCTAAAGTGACAAAATCTAGATATCTACCCCACATTTATTGACCAACATTTTGTTATTACGATCCAACAATATCAGCCGAACAAATTATTGAGTCCATCACTCTTGTTTCATCCAATGATTGCATGTGATGTAGTGTACTATACATAGACAATTTAATAAGAGAATGTAGTGTTCGAGACTTGAAAGCAAGTAAATATTTCCGCTCAGTATGTATTATATGCAGTCTTTGCCGAGGTCATTGTATTGCAGCATCACAGACAATACAATCCGTGCCAGTGCATTTCCTTACAACATTAATTGGTCAATAAATATATGCAGAGTAAACATTTTCATAAAGACAGAAACCGGGGAAATATTAGCAGTGTTGATAGTACAAACAAAGAAATGATAACCGAAGCTGATGAGGTTTTTATATGGCTGTTGCAGCAAGTAAATCGAAGATAATTTGAATCCCTTCAAACTAAATGTCTGTTGTCGGAAAACATTATCCATCTTTTGTATCTCATTGATAAAAGGGAACGTGTAATTGCTTATTCAAATTGTTATTTGTTCTGTGAATGTAGAAATCTATAGTAGACATGTTACGGAGCATTTATAATTTACGAATCTTCAGTAATCTGGAGATTGTCGAGTCTACCATACCTCTCATCTCGTCTCCAAACTAATACATGACCAAGATGTCAGATTGCAACTCGGAAATGACTTGATGCTTCATCTCATCTGTATACTTGCAGTCTGACAACTATACTGACGTCCAAAAGAAAGTATACGAATGATTTCAATTATTTTCCCTTACGTCTTTATGCCATAGTTGATCAAAAGGATGCTTAGATTTCGGTGAGTGTAAT
>JAUELE010247810.1:0-10575 GCA_031471655.1 Diodora aspera | reverse complement strand
CCCCCCCCCCCCCCCCCCCCCCCCCCCCCCCCCCCCCCCCCCCCCCCCCCCTCCCCCTGATTCTACAGTTGTATGGTGCTGCTGCTTATTAGGCCTCGTCCCATAAGGGGGACTCGATACTACATACATCGCCATACTAAGGGATATATGATCGAGTATATGTTAGACTAACAATTAATTAGTCAATGAAATATTTTAATTATTTTATTATATTTAATTTCTATTCCTTCAAGACCCCTTCTCCTACAATGCGAAGCTAGCTAGCCTTGATTTGTAGACTGGCAAAAGGCTTATAAAATGAATTTATTAATTAATGAGAAAAAACTTCCACAGTCATGGAGCAGGGCTAGGAGTATGTCTATGACTGTTGTTACGTTGTTAAGCCCGAACAGCTCTCGGCTAATCGAACCCCACCCCCTTCAGCCTATGTTGATTTCAACAGGTTTCAGCTTCGCGTTTACCTTTGTACAGCTCAGATCATCTATCTTACAAAGTTACAATTAATTTAACTGTCTTACGTAAGAACAGCAAGACAAAACCGGTTCACCAGTTCACTGAATTGGCTTGCAAGACACTTGCATTTGAACCTTGGCCTTGATATTAACTTCAAGTTGCAGCATGCATGAACAATTAAGATCGGCGAGGATACTGAATATTTAAATAAATCTGTCGATAGGCTGTTACCTTAAACGTCATTTCACCATTTCCGATTGAGATTCAGGATGTTTAGCTGGACTTCAAGTCGCGATCGTGAGGCAAGTCGAACCAGGAAATGACAACACAACTATCCACCTTAGTTCCGGTGTAAATAACAACACGGAACCACGTGCGTTCTGAGTGAAGTTCTAAAAAACATTTTGAATGGTCGTTTTTAGCATCATAGATAAAACAATGCATTCGATTGGTCCATTAAATCCAACCCTGAAATGTATCACTTCCGGGTTACCTGTGTGACCTTTGAAATGTGTAAGAGAAGTGTCGCTTTGCTTTTGCTTTGCGGAATTTGTTGATTAGGATCTGAGATCTAGTTGTTAAGTGACGCAGAAAAGATGGTCAGTAATGACAATGTTAATTCTAAATATGTTTCCTTCGAGTGATTTTCGAAATGACAATTTAGTGACAGCCAGGTTGTGCGAATGAAAGAAAAATGTATGCAAAACCTTGGGCAACGCTTCGTTTGTCAGCTGTTGGTGATCTGAAGTGATTTTCAAACACTCAATTTAAGCCAGATTGTCTAACTAAAGTTTTAATTAATCACTATTTACACTTTTCATGCGTGTAAAAATAAACAAAATAATATGACATCTGTAGAGTTTACGTAGGCCTACACTGGCAAAAGTAATCTGCATGAGTCAACTTAATTTTGTCATCCCCCCTTTCCATGTGAGCGCACACACACACACACACACACACACACACAGAGGCACGAAATCAACAGTTAATTTAATTATGACTTAATTTGTTTTATTTGGGATTACATTTTCTTGTGAGTAGCTATTCTGCTACTGTTGCGGTTGAGTTCTGTACGTTTCTGGAATCGAATCCATACCTCAGGATAAGCACCAAAGATCATTGATGTAGACCACTCAGGCACCAAGACTTACTGTATTTCCTCTAATAAGCGCCCGGGCACTTATTTTTTCAGCACCCCCTTTTTAACTCGAGGGTTGAGAAAATGGCTGACAAGACGCCAGACATTGTTCTGTTCGTGTTTTTACATGAAATGTTTGATGCATGGGATAATCATGATTATGATGATGATGACTGATCAATGAGAAGATAATGGGTCAATATTCCTCAACATAAAAGTCACAAATGTCACATTTCGCTGTTAACTTACTCGTTCCCAGATGATGGGTCCGCCATGTTGATGACGTCACAACCCGCGTCGTAAAATGGGGAGTAGGAACTTGACCTAATTACGCTACTCGTGGGTCTGACTCTCGCTGTTCGATTGGAAAACTCGACCCAGGAGTTAAAAAAACGAACACGCCGTGGCATTAACGTTTAAACAGAAGTAGAAGCCGGAATTAAGGGACCATTTGTTATACCAATACAGTGTAAGAAAGAGAGAATGAATTTAATGGTCTTACACCAGGCGCTTATTAGAGACCCGGCGATTATTTTCTCATCTACCCCTTTACCCCCGGCGCTTATTAGAGGCCCGGCGCTTATAAGAGACACACCGCTAATTAGAGGAAATACGGTAGTAAAAAACGAAGTTAAGCAACTGAGTAGTCGACATTCAGTACCGCCTGATAGGTAATTGTCACAGCTCCCATGGCCAATATGGCAGTGAAATATTCAGTGACAGTTTAGGAAATGGTCAAATACATACAACATAAGTTGTGTTATTTGGGATTACATTTCCTTGAAAAGTAGCTATTCTGCTACTGTTGCAGTTGAGTCTACAGTTGCTACTATCTTGTTTTTCAATATTTTTTTAAAGAATACATTTTATTTGATATTTTCTGGACGAGTGGTTTGTCATTTCGGACGAGTACTTGTTGTCATGCACTTACCTGATGGAGCCCCGTGTAACATAGTTAACATTCAGTACCACCCTGATAGGTAATTGTCACTTACAGAGTTTCATATTACACTGGAAAATACATCTTGGTATGCATACCAAAAGTAATTAAGTTGGGAGGATGAATTGAGGAAACTCTTTAATTTGCAGGTAACATCAGGCTGTTAACTTTCAAACTTTGTGACCCCCTGCAGTTGTCAGCATATCTAAGATGTCACACGAAAATAACCTAAAGGATGGTAATTATGTTTAATTACTCTTGACATTTGAATATTACAAAAATCAATAAATAAATGTACCACTGGAGGGAAGTGTTGAAATTATTATGTACATGCAAATCAGACTAACATTGTCCCTACTTTTTGACGTCACATTTATTTATTTCTGTCTTTTGCTAGGCCACATTTATTTATTTCTGTCTTTTTCTGTCCTCTCTTTTTCAACATGAATCTGTCTCTTGACTGTCTACAAATATGGGTGGTTGTCTCTCAGGGGCAGATACAGGACTTCAGTTGCATTGGGCCGAGTTTAAGAGTGCTACAAGCATGGGCAAATTGGCACCTTCTGACTTGGGAGGATGAACCTTTCCCGCCCCCCCCCCCCAAATTACCAAGATTTTCAATCTGCTGTTGTCCGAATTCTGACTAGTCTTGCCAGAAACTCCTGTGCCCTCCTTCCCCTGTCCCCAGCTAATATACCGTACCTATGGACGACAATCAGCTTATAAAAAGCCTAAGAAGGGAATCTGGGACCCGACCCCCCACAATTTTGAAAAATAGATTCAAATTGGTGCAATCAGACATATATCTTGGAGCAAAAATAGCTTGTCATAACCAGGGCTTGAGCAGGGCATGATACATTTTCTAAAATGCTACTTGCCCTTGGCAAGTAAGACCTTCAATTTCAATTGTCCAGTTTCAAAACGTACTTGTCCTACCTTTCTGACTTAAAACTATACCAAAGCACTGAGACAATGTCCTTCTACCACTCGTGACTGCATTTTGAAAAAAAAATACGCAATTTTGCGATTGCATGCCTGAACGCTTGGGTACTTTGAGCAAATTTTACATTTCATAACATAAGCGTCACTGTCATAATTGACCCACGGAAACTGATCTCTCCACCCCTCAATGAAAGTTCATTTTCTCTTGCATTCATCATATTTATTGTTCTTTGCAGTAACAGTCTCATTTGTTGTTTTTTCCTCTGCTGGCCTGTTAGTCCGCCGCCAAAGAAACTATTTTAGTAATCGGCCGCTGTTTAGAGGACATGCTCATTGCTTTCAGATGGAGCTGTCAGCCACATTCGAGATGTTGATACAGGCAGTAATAAAACACAGGCAGTAATAAAACAAAGGGAGGCTACGTTATTCTAAAGCTATTTTTACATAGCGGAGAGTCATGAGTGGCAAGTCAATGATACGATCGATGTTTTCACGAGTTTTGAAAGCAACTGGATCCTATTTTAATTTCTTTACATATTTTGAATACTGCAAAAGTCAAAATGCATAACTGGACATTTTCATTTATTACTTGCTTACGGACAACTATGAAACGATCTTTTACTAGCCCAACAATCAAATCGTACTTGCCCCGGGTGTCAGGCAATGATATTTTTCAGGCCCTGTTGAGCTCCTCGGCCTTGCCATATGGGGTATTAAGGCCCCCCCCCCCCCATGACTTGGACCAGTGACCGTTGCTCGAGTGATATATCTGTAGCCTATATACTAGTATCTCACCTTCTCTAAACATTTGTGTCTGTCTGTTTCTCTCTTTCTTGACATATCCCTAAATTTATTACTCTTTCTCTTTCAACATGTATCTCTCTGTCTCTGTTCCTCAACATATATAATATAATTGTATGTCTCTGTCAACATATCTGTAGGCCAATGACTGTCCTGGTTTACATGTCTGTATATCTTAGTCTCTCTCTCCATATTTAAGTCTGCTTAAATTTTGCAGTTATTACCGTGGGGCTTTCAGGGAGTGACATGGTGTCGGAATAGGGTCCCAGTAACCCAATGCTTGTCGTGCAAGGTGACTAAAATGGGGGATCTTTTGCTTTCACTTTTCTGTCTATCGATCCCTTTTCTGAACGGTCTTTTCTCTCGATGTGCCCCTTGCACATCACGTTATGGCTGAAATATTGCCCTTGCAACGTAAAACATAATTTCAACTCAACTTTTGTGTGTATCTATTAATCCACACGACTATTTAAAAATAAGAATGAACATTCACAACTTTAAAAGAAACTACAATGAAAGATAAATTATATTATCTGCAGTAAAATGTATCTTTTGTCCACTGAAACATATTGATTGCAAATTTGTTCGCTGTTTATAATACATCCACGTAATTACATTTTTGATATGTCATGCACAAAGAGTATTAATTTAAAATTGTCACTCTAACTTAGGAGCTTCCTGCAGTGAAACTTCATGTCCTGCTGAAGAAAAGAAGGGAGATAACTCTGCCAGGTCTACAGCACCTCCGACAGGATCTACGGATGGAGATACAGAAACCTTACCATTTAGTGAAATAATGAAACTTGTCCAAAGTGGAAAACCAATTCCAGGAATCAAAACTGTTGATGTGAAACCTACAGGTGCTGTTCCAACGCCCTCCTCCTTGGAGAGAAAAACCAAACCATGGGAATCGTGACCCTGAGCTCAATTTACAAGGATACAGAACTGGAATTCCTTTTATCATATCTATTCCTGTTTCTTCTAGTGATCTCAGAATTCATATGATCTTGCATTTTGTTGAATGAAATTGTGATTGTTGCCAAGATTGTTGGACGTTTCAACATTTGTAGTAATGAATAATTTTTATCATGCTTTTTACAATTTTTTTATGCTGTTTGTTACTATTTAAGCTGGCAAAGAATAGTACAGTGGAGTTGGCCCAGTTATCCGACAGGCTTAGCACTTGTGGGTTTGATACCTACCCAAGTATCTCTCACTTTGGGAACATTAATCTAACATTAGGGTAGACTCAAAAATAGTGTATGAAATATCTTAAATTATTTTATTATATTTAATTTTTATTTCTTCAAGAGCACTGTTCCTACAATGCAGTTTATATATAAGCTAGCTAGATTTGATTATAGACTGGCTAAAGGCTTTTAAAAGAAATTTATTAATTAATGAAAAAATGATTCCCCAGTCATGGGGCAGGACTAACATTATGGTTGCAGACAAAAATGTCGGATAAACAAGGCAAATTGCACTAGAATAGTTTAAATGATTCCCAGAATTGATGTTGGATTAACAAGGATGTCAGATTAACGTTGATCAGTTGATCAGATTAACGGGGGCTGACATAATGAAGGTGACATTGTCGTGACATGACTGACAGATAACCAAAAGCGATTCAGCCTCACTTAAACTTGCAGACAACCCATATATATTCTTCCTTTCTCATCATCAAGTCTTGATACACGTACTCTCAATAAGTTAGTTACCAAGTAAGTTTCTGTTCAGTCCATTTTGAGTTCAGAGAGTTATCCACTCTTGGTTTATAAACATGTCTGACATGATTCGACAGCAGTCATTGCAGGGAAGGTAACTCTGCCACTGTGGACTACTTGCAACGCATAACAAGACTTTCAGCTGTATTAATCAACTCTTTGTGATAATCAGCCCATTTTAACATTTTATTATGTGCCATGGTCATGAACTGTGACCCTTGATCCGTGAGTTTTATACTGATTTTTAATAAATCTTCAAATATCAACTTCAATGTGGTTTATATACCTTGGAAGGTGGAGTTGTGTTTAGCAGTTCAGGGAATGGGAACTACCGGTAACAAACATAAATACATGTTTCATGAAGTTTGAATGTGCTAGGGAGTGTGTGGATTTTGATGAAAACCATGAGATAGATGCAACATTGAATCAAGAGTTTACCATGTCTGCAAGTAATCTCTCAGCAATATTGTTTTGGCATTTCTCACTTTGGTCGTCATCTGATAAGCAAATACAGGGCCAGTTGTAGGAATTACGGGGCCAATTGGAGTTAGTTTGGCCGGGCCCAACTGGCAACTAAAAAGGACACAAAACCCAATTGTAAAACGAGCGGGTCCAGTAGGAAACTGAAATGGACAGAAACCTCGAGTAAAAGCTAAAAAGAAGAAATGACGCCCAAATGCAGGGCCCCATTAGGTGTGGGGTCCAATTAGGAGCAATCAGTCCAATCGGCTTAAAACCAGCCCTGAGTACTCTAGATATGATTTAGCATACTTTGGCTCCAGCATTTAAAACAAGCATGGGAACATCAACCCTGAAGACATCTATGTGAAAATCATAGAAACACAAAACATGTGGAAAAATCTAATAATAACTTTCAGCATAGGTTAATGGTTCTGACAAGTAATTTTCACTGTTAGGTGTTCAGGAACAACATTGTCTCTGTAAATGACTGCATGCTAGTGAAGATGAATACAACTGAGATCTAGCAGTTATTTTCATTTCTCTTTTTGTCAGTCTGTCGCTCTTGTCATCTGTCATGATTCCTCTGTTTTCACACAAAAAGAATGCAAGGATTACAGATCGGAGGTTTCCAAACAAGGTGGCCAAGGATGGCTGAACGCCAGCTAGATTACTTCGTTTAGGTGAACGCCAGCTAGATTACTTCGTTTAGGCACCTACTTTTCAGGACTACTCCTGCAAAATTGGATCCCCCTGAAACTAAAGTACCTTGGGCTTGCCTGCACAGTTCTATACTTTTCCTATACAGCCTCCCACTTAAAAAACTTGCTGAAAGCACTGCAGATTAAAATAAATTGATAGACCACTGGTCAAATTACATTATATATGCATGCAAGGATTTTAGGACAAATACCTCTGTATAAGATTTGGAATAAAGATAATATACTTGAGGATTAGTGTGCCTGCATAAGATTCGGGATTAGGATGCATGGAAGAGATAGTTGAGAAAAGGGTGTATCTCTTTTAAGATGTCTGCTTGAGACTGGCGATTATGATGCAAGTATTTATAAGATTCTGGATAAGTACACCTGCATAATGTGGGGAATGATGCATGCATAAGATTGGAAATTAGTGGACTAGGATGCATGCATAAGATTGGGAATTAGTGGACTAGGGTGAATGCATAAGACTGGCGATTAGTACACCTGCATAATGTGTGGTACCAGAATGCATGCATAAGATTGGCAATTAGTACATCTGCATAATATGCGGTGCTAGGATGCATGCATAAGACTGGTGATTAGTACACCTGCATGCATAAGATTGGCAATTAGTACATCTGCATAATGTGCAGTACCAGGATGCATGCATAAGATTGGCAACTAGTACACCTGCATAATGTGCCGTACCTAAATGCATGCATAAGACTTGCAATTAGTACACCTGCATAATGTGTGGTACCAGGATGCATGCATAAGATTGGCAATTAGTACATCTGCCTAATGTGCAGTACCAGAATGCATTCATAAGATTGGCAACTAGTACACCTGCATAATGTGCATTACCTAGATGCATGCATAAGACTGGCTGGAAATGTCACTACGAGGTATGCAAAATGATTGACATTACAATGCATGCATTACGATATACACATATGAAATTACAATGCACACATCAGGATAGAACATTAGGATGCATACACTACAGCAGTAACTCGGGATGGATGGAGAAAGATATGGCATGAGAATGCATACACGATAGCAGTTAATTGGGTTGTTTACATCAGAGTAGAGCATTAAGATCCATACAAGACAAGTAAATTGTAAATTGGATGCTTACATCAGAGAAGAGTATTTGTATGCATACACAACATAAGTAAATTGGGATGCATACATCAGAGTAGAGCATTGGGATGCATACACAACATAAGTAAATTGGGATGCATACATCAGAGTAGAGCATTAGGATACATACACGACATAAGTAAATTGAGATGCATACATCAGAGTACAGCATTAGGATACATACACAACATAAGTAAATTAGGATGCATACATCAGAGTAGAGTATTAGGATACATACACGACATAAGTAAATTGGGATGCATACATCAGAGTAGATCCTTAAGCTGCATACACAACATAAGTAAATTAGGATGCAAACATCAGAGTAGATGATTAGGATGCATACCTGACATAGGTAAATTGGGAAGCATACATCAGAGTAGAGCATTAGGATGCATTCACAACATAAGTAAATTAGAATGCACACATCAGAGTAGAGCATTGGGATGCATACACGACATAAGTAAATTGGGATGCATACATCAGAGTAGAGGATTGGTATGCATACACGACATAAGTAAATTGGGATGCATACATCAGAGTAAAGCATTAGGCTGCATACACAACATAAGTAAATTTGGATGCAAACATCAGAGTAGAGCATTAGGATACGTACACAACAGAAATAAAAATAGGATGCATACAGAACAAATGTAACTTAGAATGCACACATCAGAGTAGAGGATTGGGATGTATACACGACATAAGTAAATCGGGATGCATATATCAGAGTAGAGCATTATGATACGTACACGACAGAAATAAATTAGAATGCATACACAACATATGTAAATTGGGATGCTTACATCAGAGAAGAACATTAGGGATGCATATTCAGCATAAGTAAATTGGGATGCTTACATCAGAGTAGAGCATTAGGGATGCATATTCAGCATAAGTAAATTGGGATGCTTACATCAGAGTAGAGCATTGGGATGCATACACGAGATAAGTAAATTGGGATGCATACATTAGAGTAGAGCATTAGGATGCATACGCGACATAAGTAAATTGGGATGCTTTCAACAGAGTAGAGCATTAGGATGCATACACAGCATAAGTTAAACGAGATGCATACATCAGAGTAGAGCATTAGGATGCATACACAGCATAAGTAAAGTAGGATGCATACATCAGAGTAGAGCATCAGGATGCATACACGAAAGACATTAATTGGGATGCTGACATCAGAGTAGAGCATTAGGTTGCACACACAACATAAGTAAATTGGGATGCATACATCAGAGTAGATCATTAGGATGCATACACTCCAGAAGTAAATTGGGATGCATACATCAGAGTAGAGCATTAGGCTGCATACACGAAATAAGTAAATTGGGATGCTGTTCACGAGAACATCAATTTGCAGTGGAAGCTAATTTTACGAAAACTAAATTTTCACCGAACTAAACGAACTGAAAGGATCCTGATAACTATACACAGTTTCTAACGAAAACTATATCTAAAACTAAACGAACCAAAGGGACCCACGATAACTGTTTACAACTAACGTGAATATCGACACGAGTTATATGAACTGTGCGATGATTTACCAAGTTCGAATATAACTTGGTTGTCTAGCACTTGGTATTGAGTACAAGACTTTCAATGGAAAAAACTGATTGAAAGCTAAATGCTCTACATTACTTGAGAAACTTCTTAACTCCTCCACGACCAACGATCAAGTCCTCGATACCTCGATATCAAATTGCACGTGCTTTGAGAGCATGCACGTGCTGCACGATCCCTATACGATCTATACGAACCGGTTGCGTTTTGGCGGTAGTTTAAATACGAAATAAAAAACGTTTCTCTATTTGAGGCTTCTAAATTTACCTAACTAAAGAAATGAACAAGCAAACTAAAATTTCCTTCAGAACAGATGCATACATCATAGTAGAGCATTAGGATGCATACACGCCAGAAGTAAATTGGGATCCATACATCAGAGTAGAGCATTAGGATGCATACACGGCTCGAACACTTCCAAGTTAATTAATTATCCTGAAACATCGTCATGGCCACAATTTTCAACATGCTTCAATTCAACATGGATTTCAATTTAGTTTTGATAGCAATCAAAAAGGGTGAGCAATTTCTTTTGCCCGGCAGCTTAGATATATGTAAAAGCACAATTATTCTTTGGACTGTTTAATGCCTTTGCTTGCTATGCATAAGCAGAGAGGAGTATCATAAATAAAGACGACTTTCAGTGTTCTATGCCGGGACTCGGGGTTTTGACAAGAGGCAAACACAGGGGTTGCGCCATAAATC
>JAUELE010247799.1:0-11019 GCA_031471655.1 Diodora aspera | reverse complement strand
TAGGCCAGCTGACAAGTAATCACACAATTATAAGATAAGTTACAAACTGTAGGCCAGCTGACAAGTAATCACACAATTATAAGATAAGTTACAAACTGTAGGCCAGCTGACAAGTAATCACACAATTATAAGATAAGTTACAAACTGTAGGCCAGCTGACAAGTAATCACACAATCATTCCAAAACAAACCACATTCAAACTTTTCAGTCCAAGGCGAAGTGCTTCTCCATCCAAAAGTTTGCAAGAACGTGCCGTCGTTCAAATGCCTTTACGCACTGAGTTTGACAAATTGATTAATCTTTTAACATAGTCGTGCTTGTTCGCTACTGCTTCAAGCTACAAGTTGAAGAAAGAAACCATTAAATACTGGACAGCATGAGTCTAGGAATTATTTCACGTTGTTAGCGTCTTTTTTACCGTCGTATTTCGAGAATTTCAATTTACAAGATGTGTCTTGTAATTTTTTTCAGATGACTCATTGAGATGGTAACTGAAGCTGTCAGTTGATAAATCGCATTTTCTGATCGGGCAACTTTCAGAGAGGTCGTGATGATAACCATTCATTAGTATATCCTTACCATAATGTTCTCCTGTCACACAGACTGCATTTTTCAATATATTTGCTGCTGGATTTTGGACGTATGGATAGCATCTATTCCTTCTCCGTTAACGGGGCTTCAAACAAATACTGGCATCAGAACAGGCCATCGTTTTAAATAAATGTTGTACACTTTACAAAAGGCTTGGAGTTTGGAGGCATGGACAGCATCTGGTGTCCTCGAGATCAGAATGTGGGCAATAACAACGATTTGGAACAGTCTTGGTTGGTTGTTTTTACAGCTTACAAAAGAAATGACCCATCAGATTGTGAACACGATGCACGCAAGATAGACGACCTAAATTATGAGATATGTGGAAAGAGATATTCTAATATCACCTGTCAGTGGTCACAAGCATGACGTTGCACCAGGTTTCTTTTTGGGGTTTCACAAATCAGCCCAGTGAGGCAGCCCTCGTGTAGGCTCCTGCCTCCGTAACCTAACAATTACGTATCAGCTTCCAAAAGACAGACAGAAGAAGGCATTGAACTGCAACCGAATTAGTTGTATGGGCCTTGATCACGATAAATGCCATCTGCAAATTCCTTTTATATTTATCGTATTTTATTAAAGGAACATGATCAAAGATGCAGGTACGCCAATCTACGTTCAGAGCTTGTCTTTCTATTCATCTTGTGATGTAATACCGTGCTGTATTTTTTCTTATATTTTTTACGCAAAGATTTCACACTAATTGAGGCAATATAGAAAATGGATTGTTGGTCGTCGTCTAACCCTAAAATAGATTGCGCATTGCATTTTGAGAAGGTAAGCAAATATGGAACTAATTAAAACGGTGACACGCCATAACAGTGACATGTAAGTGGACGAAACGGTCACAATTAGACGAAACGGGGATAGATATTTGGTCCAAACGTTGACACGTTTTGGACACAACGGTGACAACAAAAGATGCCTATATCAATCGATTATTTCACTGAATTATCCATAGACAGGTTTGTTGCCAAGTTTGGCGTGTCACCGTTGTGGCTTGTCACGGTTTTAGCTATAACTCATAAAACGATGACGAAACCAAACTGGAGAACATTTAGAATTAATTCTCGATTTCGAGTAAGTAAACTTCTGGGCGAATAAAATGTAGCTAACCGTCCATTATTTTCATCCGGATTTCGCCGTTATGTAAATAGAGGATTCGTGACGAGTGTTTTTGAATATGTAAAATATCAACCGAGTCCAAGATAATCGGTATTTGTCGAGCCTTGGCAAACCTTCACAAACAAACGCGCATTAATATGTGAATAGGCTCAATCATAAGGATCACTGCTCCCGCGAAATACGACTGCGCCAACAATTGTTTTTGTTTGTGATAAATCCTCTGTCTATAAACTTCAGATATAACGGTGCCTCAGCCCTTGTTGTCGATTACATCAAAGGAATCCATTTTGTAAATATTGTTCACGTGATCAGATGAAAGTAAATCCATTTCCGGTGACCTCATTTGCATATATATGCACTCGTGTAATACGTGTTTATATGTGATGAACTTATCTAAGGGATATCAGGCATACATGTAGTTATTTGATAAATGATAATATTATATCGTTCTGTACTCAGACCAATTTGAACGTCTTTTTAGTTTGGTTCGAAATTGGAGATGCAACTTTGATCATGTCCCTTTAAAGGTAAAGCGCTGGCAATTTTCAAGCAGCAGTTTTAGTTAAATCGACATAGCTGGACTTCGACATCTCATTTTCCCATTTCCACTTGTCACATTCTTGTTCTGTATATTTTCTCATTCTAGGCTTTGAGATGGCCGGAGGACTACAACAGGCTCCACGCCAGTATGTGTGTTACCAATGGTGGGAGGACCACAACAGGCTCCACACCAGTATGTGAGTTACCAATGGTGGGAGGACCACAACAGAATCCACACCAGTATGTGTGTTACCAATGGTGGTAAGACCACATCATGCTCTACACCAGTATGTTAGTTACCAATGGTGGGAAGACCACAACAGGTTCAACACCAGTATATGTGCTACCAATGGTGGGAAGACCACAGCAGGCTCCATACCAGTATGTGATTTACAGATGGAGGCTGAAACCTAACTTTAATTCTTGGTCACAAAGACATTTGGTGTTCTTGATGTGTCGCTTTGAAATCAAACAGCGAGTGCATTGTTTTCCCTGCGACTTAAAAAGTACGCTCTATTCTCAACTTAAAATGTTCATAATTACCTCACTAATTCCGTTTGATATGGCAGCGACGATAGAGGTTGTCAACAAGGCACGTTGTCGCTTTTTGGGGCAGGAAAACGAAACGTCTCTTTCAATATATTTGTCCATGCTCCTTATTTACTCTTGCTGAATTGAATACATAACTGTGTTAGTTTCATTTCAGCTGTGTATTCGACTCGTATTCACGATCTCTTCACAGTATAGAAACGTAAGACCACGTACGATTCACGTAAGACCATTATATGCTACCTTCGGTCTCCTTTTCTTTAGGATGTTCTGGTTAAGTCTTCTGACAACACATGATACATACGTATCTGTATAAGACACACACATCAGTAAGAAAAAAATGGGATCAACGAAAATGGAGAAAAAAACAGTTCAGTCTATTTATCAGGTCAGCTACAGACACTACAGACAACCAAAGATAAGTGCAGTTACTTATCATAACTTTAAGCATGATACATGATCAAGATCTTTTAGACAAAAGGAGGAAATACTGGCTATGATACAAATGCTTGACGAAAGCGCCCAGACCATCTCCTCTCCACACGTGATGAAGCAACCTCCTTATTCGATGTGTATTATCTTAAAAAGTATTGACTTAAAATGGCGTTCGTGATCACTACTAACGTCTTCGTAGTCGAGGGTGCTGGACTGGTTCAATATCATTTACTTGGACAAACACTTCAAACCGCTGTAATCTTGTTAAGCAGTAGCGATTACGTCTCGTACCTCGACAATCGTGTCCAATACACATGTTGCCGTCAATAGTAAACCGACTAAATAAACGGCGCTCAATATATGGACCTCCTGTGCGGTTGTGGTATTCTTTGGAACCTGAAATGGCTCCGGAAATCTACATTGATTTTCCAGATCAGAAATCAGCAGACATCACGGGCGTTTGCAAATAGTTATGCTTTCCAACCTGTTTAATAATGTTAATCCCGAAGCATGGAGACATAGAGTAGTGTGGTTTTGGACTGTATAAATGGATTCTGAAATAATATGTTTGTCCCAAGTTGTGTAAAAAGAATCGCCCAATGGTGGATCAGCTTGCGTATCAGATCTGATCGCCTCCTAGCCGGGGATGACGATGGTGAGCAGCGTACAATCCTTCATCCCTCAAAACAACGCTGATGAAAGATGCTTCGCTGAGCAATATGGGTTTGGTTTATATCTGAAAGAGTCAACTTTGTTTTCGGATATTGTGTTCGTTTTAACCCAAATGCAATGAAATCACGCCTATTTCTGCACAACGCAAACGGCAGAACATGTTATGTTTATGACGGTTACACAAAAAGTATCTGATAGTTATATAAACCATTCGATATCATCGGACGTTTTCCTGTCTTTTTTGAACAGAAACAGTGAGGCTGTGCTTTGCAGTTCTGAGACAACATGTCTGTCCTATGCGAAACTGTCGTGGCCGGTATGAGTGGACCCAAGGATGCGTCCAGTAGATTACAGATAATCCGTAGATATAAGTAATCATTGGTGTACACCAGATCATTCTAGTGGTTATTATACGTAATTTGTTAAATTTACAGGTTTTACGGTTTAGTCTTTTGTTTAATACTCATTTATTGTGGATATGTAACCCTTTCATTGGCTAGAGATCAGGGGCAGTCATTTAGCCCCGCATCAACAGATTATGTGATGTATGATTGGATGCATTTAAACTTCCGAGATAGGACGGGCACGAAAGAATCGCTTGTGGTGAAATTATTCCCAACATACAAGATCAATATAAGACTCTACATTAAAGGAGAAGCTAAAACTGTTTAGAAGGTTTGGAACCCAGATCTGGTCTCTGTGGACAACTCCAAGTGTTGTAAGAAACCGGGTCCCATGTATTAGGTCGTGTTCCATGTCGACGTCTGTGTTCAGGAAAAATAAATGAAACTTCAGATGCATCCATGTGCTCGACTTTCAAGCCTCATATATGGGCCTCACGAACAATTGTCAACGTTGGCAGTCAGAATCCCGCGGGACCAAGTTTTCAATTAGGTCTTGGCAAGTCATGAATTTGCCACATTTCAAAGTTTATTCTGCACAATATTGTAACCTAACCTAAGATAAGATAAGATAATACTGTATTATCCCGAAGGAAATTATTGTGCATCGCACAGCAATAAGAAAACAAATGATCAGTAAGACAATATTAACATACAACAATAAATTAAGATGATAAGACAAGCTGTTAAGACAATGACAAATAAAAGATAACAGATAAGAGATGAAAGCACTGTAAAATCCCACATAACAGAATTCCTATAGTTTATGCTGGTTGTTATAAAAGAGAGACGAGATCTGTTAGTTTTAAGCATAGGCGGGCGTAGACGGGGACCTGATGGTGAAAACCTGTACTCAGTAAAAAGAACATGGGTGCTATATACATCATCTGTTACACATCATACATATCTTGTACAGTTATCACCCGTATTTAATCATAAACAAATATCGCTAATTAATGTGCATTCCTGTATGCACAAAATGTAAGTCGCAGCTTTAGATGTAATACTCCTGAATGTGGATAAACGTCGAAAAATGTATATGACAGTGTCAATACGAGTGTGATGAGAAGCTTAAAACACAAACATTGAGCATATTTGCATCTGGAGAAGAAGAATATTTTGAATCGTAGTAATTTCTTATTATCTTTTCAATATGTCTAAAAAGCATTTGGATGTTTCTGTACTGTAAATAAATTATTTGTTCAGCTGTCATTAATAAAGCACTCAGTCAGTTATTGTTTTTCCTTGGAATCCAAATAGTATATGTTTGTTGTGTGAAGAAACTCTGCTTCATGCTGCGGATAAACGTCAGTTGGTCATCTTTCTCCAACCTTCTTCTTGTGTACACATTCACTAAATATATATTGTTAATCAAGTTTGGATATTTACTTTAAAATGAACAAAGACTGGAGTCTGCATATCCCATTTGGTACAAGTTATTGTCAGTTGGAAGTATGTTGTGGATAACTCGACACTGAAATCCTCTGAGACTACTACTCTGTATAACCTGTAAACCCTCAAGTAACAGTATTCTAACCTGGCTAAGCCATTTGAAATATTTAGAAGAAACATTGCTGAAGCATTTACCCCTGGTGTGACTTTATTACATTAAGTGCATTGGCCGCGTCATTCACACGCCGTGGTAAACATGAGCTATCACTTCTGTTTTGGTACACACTGTCGCATTGGAAAGGCCTTGTCTTAATATTGTAATTCTATTGATTTATTGACCGCGTTTATTGGCTTATAACTTATGCTGCAAGATGACCTGTGTGCGACTGCATTTTTGTTAGCACGAAATCTGTCCTGTAAAGTCCTTATCTAAGTCTTTCAAGTGCTCTCACTCATGCTTGATGACGCAACTGTTGTTCGAAGTCAATTAGATTAAAATTGGCCTGTGTTAATTGGGTTCTAATCTGAGAATTAACACAAAAAAGGAGAATTGCATGTTGTTGAGTGCTATGCTGCCTTATTATTGAAATGGATGAAAACTAATGAATTTCAAAATTCATAACTAAAGAGTAGTCGCCAAGAGGAACCCAATTAGAAATTGCGATTCTCCTTCTACCCCATTAAACGTATCCAGAATATCCTGCCATAACATCGAAATCGTCATGCAGCATTTAAAAAATCAACAAAAAAAACATTTATCAAAAAGGATGTTTCACTCGCAAACACCCCGTGTATTAGACTTAAAGGAAACTAAGATTATTTAGTTGTCATATTGTAGGATTCAGACGAGCCCAAACTTATATGGTTAGATCTTTCTCGAGAAGACAACATCTCTGTACACGAAACTGTTCTGGAGTAAATATTAGAGCTTTCTAGTCATTTATGCAAGGATCAGCACATCCTTATGGTACTTGTGTTTATGCCGAATGTGTTCATTCACTCAAATATGCACACTGTCGTTCCTACCTTGCTTGAACAGTCAAACCCAGCTCCTAGAGCTTCCAGTGTCGACAGAATATGCTTGTCAGAGTTAGCTTTGATGGCTGAAAAATTAACCGAGTTTTCCATTTCAGACATTTGTAATTTCCAGTTTCACTGATGTTAAGCACCTCTGTTAGAAGATCAAATACATCAACATATGTCTAAGACAGCATTCAAAAACAACAAGCGGAGAATTGTATGGATATTATTCCAGCTTGAATATTACACACAGAATTACCGAAACGTTTAAATATGTGTAAATGATCTGAAATCATGATCGATGTTTCTCTGATCTTGGTCTCGATTTATACAGTAGCTGAACAGATTAACTGTTCCTTGTAGAGGTTCTCTAATTACGAATACATGCTCTGGAATAAATGTAATTTAAAACAGAAGGATTCATATTTCGTCTCTGATCGACGTGGGGCTGGTTTTAACATTCCTGCGCTTTAAAATGGTATTTGTTGAAGTAATTGTTTACGTAAACGTGATGGTGGTGGATTTTCTTATATATTTTTGTTTTCTGAATTTCAATGTCTCAAATATTGCAACTGGAATATTTCATTAACTGTCCATGGCATTGACTTAATCAAAGTGACAAGCAATTCCGGTCATAAAAATCGACAGCCAGTGACGACAAACAGTTCAATACCCCCATTAGATTATAAAAGATGCATTGAAGGATTCAGTTTCTGTAGCCATGCTGCGTCGCTACACCTATGTCAATAGCGAAGTATTTTCACACGGTACATGAACAATGACAAGGTTATGGTCATATTTTTTTTTATAAGCCGATAGAGGATAACAACTTAATTCACATAGGTTGCAACTGTTTGCAGCGAATATTAGTTTGGTTTTACATTACAACAACTCCTTCTCTTCTCGTAATAGATAGACAGATAGGGAGATAGTAACGTTGCAAATGGAACCTGGAAGTTGATATTAAAGCCTGCGTTTCATAGAGCACCATATTGGCACAACTCTGAGCGTTAGGGCCTGCTGTCACATTTGTTTTACACCTACATGTATCTGCACTAATGTCAACAACCTCATTCTTTTTGTTTATTTACCATACTTGCACATTGTTGAGAAACTCTTGCCTTCACTGGACATCTGTTACCAATATAATAAAAGCTCACAAAAACTACATGACCTGTCCGCTTTATGAAACATGACACTTCCCCAGACTATATACTATCTATACTTTTAACTGATCTCATATTACTGTCTTTTATATATATGTGCGTGTAAGTATCTTGTTACATGACATTTTACTAAATACCACATTTTTAGAACATATTCTAATATTTAAATGTTATCTTTCATATGTGTTAAAATGTACGTTCATGTTTAACTTTGTCTTTTTATGTCATTTACTTCTGAGACATCATGCGATATAAACCAAGTTTCCTCATAGGAAACGTGTCATGGATTGTCTTCGCTAGACACCTGGGCCCTGTTTGATGAAAGCATCATAAAGTTAGGACATCGTAAGAGATACGGCCAAGTTTAAGATGTGTTTACGACGGGCTTTACGACTGTTTTACAAAGGCATCTTAACCACGTCGTAAAGCAGGTCTTAACAGATGAACAGTTAGTAGGTCGCAAGAAGATAAGACGTACTAAAATGCATAGCAACTGGACCAGGAAGTGGACACGCACCTGTTCATTTCAAAGTTCGAGAAAAAAACAAGCTGCGTTCTGTTTAATTAAACAAGTTAAAACCTCAACTACATTGTTTCTTGTTTTCAGTTCACGTAGATTTTCAGTAAAAATTATGTCTTCTCATGACAGGAAGGTATCATTAGGTCTTTACTTATTTCTTGAGTTAATCATCTGCATGTAACATTGTTATCGAGTGAATGTGGGTCTTCCGGTTTAAAAATTAAATAATAAGAATTATTCCCCTTGTTGACAATGCCTTTGATATGTTACGGACGCTTCAAGAAATCGAAGAACATCTTCACTCTCCATGAATGAAATTGATCAATATAGGATAATTTTTAATACAGGCCGCGAGAACACTTCCAATTGAGTTTAACCCTGACACTCACCGTTACAAACACTTTTACAGAGAACATTTTGAAAGAAAGCTCAGTAAGTTACTGTACTCGTTGAAAATAATTTTATGGTATTTTACTTTACAACTCTAAATTCAGAGTGGGTGCACTTTATGAGAAAAATAAGTTATAAAATGTCTCAAACATAAGGTTTATAAACGTTAGTCATCGTTTCACATTTAGATGTATTAACGATTATATCATGAAAACTGAATTCAACATTAAACAGTTCCTATCAAAAAAATGCCTAGAGCCACACACATTAAATAATAGATTATAAATTGATTCTCAAATGATATGATGGCAGTGTTTGAAACTTCTTAAATCACAGATAAGATTAATGCGATAATATAACTGAACTGTTATTGTGACAAGTGATGAATGTTTACGGCAATGAAAAAAATGAATAATTCACACCGTTTCAAATATTAAAGCAACTTTTAAACTCTAAATATATGAGTTGATGATCAAAATATAATTAGGTCGTTATACTTACATAAATTTATGTTTCAAGCAGAATAAAACATGTTTAAAATTCCAACTTAATGGAGCAATGTATTATTATTTATTTTATGTAATGTTTTACTTTATAGTTTCTTAGAAAGGTCCCAAGCCAAATATTTGCAAGAGGTCAAAAGCTGTTTCAAACTGTTTCAGAATAAAACAAAATTGTAATTTTAACCATACAGGAAAGTGATAGCATTTTGAAAATGACACCATCATGATGCGGATGATGAGGAGGATTACTCTTCAGTCATTTATCTGAATGAAATAAGGAATCTTGCAGACACTGAAAAATAAAGTTGGAATTTACATAAGGTCCTTGCAGAACTAAGATCAATAAGGGAAGTCCAACAACAGTGCCCCAGCCTAGAACAAAACAAGTTGAATGTATTTATATTTAACTCAGTTTCACTAGAAATCTACTGTCCCCAAAACATATACTGCGTGTTAAAATATGAATGTAATTGTTTTAGAACGGTAGCATCAAGCATACAAATGGTGTTCAACATACTATTCTAGAACAGAGCTTTCCCACTTGATGACCATGTACATGTATATGTTGTTGACATTGTTTGGAAAGCTGAACCATATATAATTGCTGCGTATATTTTCAGCATCTGGATCAGGTTGTGTAATTGCATATGGGCTTTATAATTACAGCATTGCTTCTATTAATTAAGGCTCAAACAAAACCCATCCAAGTTGATTTGTGCAGACAGTTGAACAGTCATAATTGGTAAATAGATATCACAGCTGTATAAACAGTGAATCATAAAAGATTTGTTTGAAAATGATTGATTACACTGTTAAATAATTCTCACTTTATTACAAAACTTGCAGCACTTAAATGTACTCACAAATGATTTCTAAATTTCATATAATAAAAAAATATAGGTGCATTTTCCTAAATGTTGACTTTTAAATGCCCTTTCAGTAATATTGCTAATTGCAATATGGGCACTGTTGTACCTGTCGTCACTGGTTGCATCAAGTGTAAAACCGAATTCAACATACTCTTCCTCAGCCAATGCAAGCTTGATGACCGTATTTGCTGTTAACGTCATTTGAAAAAACTTCCATGTCTGCTGTATCAGTCATTGTTGTCATCTTCAGCTACTGGCTGTCTTAATGATGAGGCCTTATTATTTATCTGCATACAGACTATTATTACACACTGTTTTTGTTAGCCTCATACAAAAGGCATCTAGTTAAAGACAACTATTAAACAGTTCATAATTTGTAAATATATATTATATTATAGATGCATAAACAGTGAACCATACAACATTTTTTGTGAAAATGATTGATCATATTTTAATTTTATTTTGCAGTTTATTACAAAACTTACCACACTCAATTTTACTTACAAATAATTTATCAACTTTGTGTCAATCAATCAATCATTAATTTATTTCTGTATAAAGGCCACAGGCCCACGTACAAAGGCCGATTACATAAATATAAATATATTTACATAGATGTAATAATATACATACAGAGCTCCATACATTAAAGTAATCATGCCATGTTGTATAAGTAAATAAGAATATATATAAACACAAAAACACACGAAAGTCATATCAAACAAGTGATAAATATATACAACACACGAATATACACCTGTTTAAAATTATCCCACCTACATGTATATCTAAAGATAAGATAATCTCAATTTAATTGCGCTATCGATAAATGTTGCGAGGTTAATT
>JAUELE010247777.1:0-11020 GCA_031471655.1 Diodora aspera | reverse complement strand
TGTATAGTTTTCAACACGAACTTTTTTCTGTCAAAATCGTGTCTGGTATCTCTGATTCGAGAATTTAATGATTTGCACTTGAAGATGTCTGGGATTTTGATAAATTACCTCCAACATTGTGTGCCTTTGGCTATATCTTTTAACTGACTCATTGTGCTAAAATTGTGCGAATATTTCGTTAATATTTTTTGTAAGAGTTGGGAAGATACAATGTTATACTTTAATAAAGCGTGTACGTGCATTAGAAAAGGCGGGACATCTAAGTAAAAAATGATACTCATCGGCAGTAGCTGGAGTATTACATAAGGAGCAACTACGATTTTTCTTATCTACATATTATCTGTATATTGTTCCACCAACCGGTGTTTCATCAACATTTTTAATACACTGACGTCCAAAAGAAACTATACCAAGAGTTTGAGAGACTACTGAATAAATTCATAAATGCGTTGGATACACAAGATATATCCTTTCAAGACTGGGAGGGTTAATCAATGAGATGATGTCAATCTAATTACACTCACCGAAATTCAAGCATCCTTTGATCAACTATGGAATAAAGACGTAAGGGAAACTAATTGAAATCATTTGGTATATTTTCTTTTGGACGTCAGTTTATAAATGCGCAGGTGACAGATGAGCACAGTTCAGTGCATCGAAACGGGGGTAACTGAACAGACTACAGTTAGCAAGTCACTGGACCATGACTATAGGCAAGCCGGGGGCGGGGGAATTGATCAAAGTTCTGGCAACAACGCCCAAAGATTCGGGCACAGAAGAGTGTCAAGGGTTTTTTTTTTTGCTTCTCAGTTTTATTAGATAGTCATTTTTCGGGCAAGAAGGTCACTGCCCCCACCCCACCCAGCTCCGAGGGTGCCCATACGGCCTATGACCATGACATCTAATCCCTCCAGCCTGCTGGCAAAGTAACAGTACACCGGACCTACACCGGACCTATGCCGGACCTATACCGAACCTACACCGGACCGACGTCTCCCTTTAGTTCTTACAGTGTGGATGTACTCTTTCTCCTCTCTATTCTCCCTCCCCTTCCTCTATTTCTCCTCTTTCTTCTCTCATTAGTCCCCTCTCTCCACTGCAACAGTACTAGAGCACGAATCCTGTTCTCTTTCAGTCTGTGAAGCCTACTTCAACTGTGGACGGTTCGGTAATGACTGCCTGGCGGGGAAGTGCAATTATGATGCAGGAATGTGCATCTGTCCGAGCGGCACACGAGGACATGACTGCGGACTTAATGAAAGTATGAATACAGTTTTATAATAAGCACAGAATAGATTATTCTCAAATGCAAAACATTTTGCCAAAAGACCAAATCTAATTATTCAGCCCTATCAGTAATTAACTAGCATCAAATTAGCTTGCAGTTTTAAGAAAATGAAGTCTCTTAAAAAATGTGTCGATTTTATAATCAATATTTAATTAATGCTCACGTTTAAAACAGAGGATTATTGTTGTACGTTTGTGAAAAATAACCGAACTTGTTATTTGATTAATAATACAGACTTTTGTGGCGAGAGAATATTGAAGCATGATGCCTTTGATTGAAGCATCTTGCTTTTAAGACTATTATGTCACGTGTTATATTTATATAATTCCATTACTGGATATATACCATGTTCCTGAATCAGTTTAATCAGATGCAAATCGTAATCAATGTAGATGGAATCATTGTGATGTTTTTCTTTTAAAGCATTAATAAGCAACGGATGTCCAGTTCCATGTGAAAATGACGGCATCTGTTTTGAGGAGGCGGGAAAATACAGCTGCTATTGCAATGAGACGTACACGGGAGAAAACTGCCAATACAGAAGAGGCGAGTATATGACATTTTATTATAAATGGGCGGGGGGGGGGGATCCACAAATAGGAGGGGGAGCGCTGAATGCGAGCACTGCAGACACAAAGCTCTTGTTTACAGTAACATTTAGAAGTGTCTGTTTGGTCATTTTGCTGAAAACTCATGGTTTCATGATTTGCCAAGAAATTTACCTTTCCACAACCGGACCATTTGATCAGCGCCTCAAAGAAATTTGTCATTATTATTCGTATCTTAATTTTCTATACGCGATTAAGGCAGTTCATTATTAGGTGATGTCGCAATCATTTTCTTATAATATATCTCATTTTCCAAAAGCTGATGCTGAAGTTCATTTTACAGTGAGGTAACAACATATTTGATTATTATTTATTTTAATGATTACGCCCCGTTTACAGTAAGATCAGAACATTTCTGTTATTTATATTGTCATTTTTCAATCAACCTTTGCTGTACTTGTGATTAAGTCACAAGCTTCCATTTTCTATACTGATTTTCTTTACACAATAGTCCAAACTTCCTAACAAGAGATTTAGGATTTATCTGTAGACTGCATATAGGAGATTGGTCACGAGGTTTATTACGAACGCAAATTAATCTTTATTTACCAATTACTCTTAATATATAATTACGCATACGCAGCATGCCGTAAGCTGGTATTTAGTATTCTTGACAATCATTAACTTCCGGACACGATGCACGCTCTGAATTTGTAACTACATGTAGTAACATATATTCTGTAAGAAATTCAGAAATTGTCCACCTTCAACATCCAACTAGAAGCCCTACTCTTCAAGAGAACGTATGACTAAGTTCATCTGGATAAAGTGCTGTACCAGACACCCGACTTGACACAGATTTTGATATTTTGTCTATATTCCGATTGAGAAGAGTCACTTTAGAATGACATTATTTTACATTTATTTTTACTCTGAATGCGAAATTTCAGTTCAAAATGTTCACAAATGTTAAACTGTCTACCTTAACTCCCTGATTAAATTTTGCAATATTAAAAATGAACAAAGCGAAAGAGCTTACGATCACTAAATTCTGGAACGTCTCGACTTAAATAAATGGAATATTTGTTTTCGTTTGCAGCCGAAGTTGAATGCAACGGGGCGAACGTAACAATTTCCATCAGGCCTTACGATGGGTTTGGTGGGAAAGTGTACATCAAGGACTCCGTGGATGATCCTGCGTGTGTTTTCACCGGGGAAGTGAAACATGGACATATGGTGTTCGAGAAGACCTTCAATCTCCTTGATGGCTGCAAGGCAACTGTTCATAATGACACGCCTAATGTGAGTATGACTCATCGCCAAATATAAGTTGAGCGGGCGCAGAATTCGAAATATCGCCCGGTAGGCGAAACGGCGTATACTCAGACGGGTTCATTTAATTGAATGGGTGAATACAACAAGGGCACATGGTGGAAAATATGCTTTGTGAGCTTGGGTTTTGATGTTTGGGCAATTTATGTCATAGGACTGAAAAAGGTATATTATAATATTGTAACAGTTTAAGAATATCATCCAAATACATATTGTATTAACTGTAAAATAATGGAAAACATTGCATATGATTGTGCAAAAATTAAATGTAACATGTGACCTTCTTGCATGCACCCCTTCAATTGGGTGTCTCACACTTGGGAGTTCTTGCAAATGGGAGGACAGTCAACTACTGACGGACTGGCGCTAGTTTATATAAGACTGTACGCTTAAATATTAAGCTTTATCTGACTTTGTGCGCTTCTTGTCGCATTGTTTTAATTGTTACATAATCATTCATTGTAATAATTCATTCATCTCTTCCATTACACGTCCTCAAAATGTATGTGGGAAATTAACTACAGTACTGCAGAATGTTAAGTCACTGGTCCAATGGATTAACACACAAATTTGACAAAAATACGGTAAAATACACCCATTTTCATCTATATTTCCCCCCCCCACCCCGTTTCTGGTGCCACCCCTGAACCCATCTGTCCCTGAACCTATCGGACGACATTTCGACCTCTGCGCAAGGTCGCCGTATATTTACCCACCGGATGTTCTTGGTTTTGTATCCTTTCCGTGTCCCTGTTTATCAGAATGTGGCAAATGTTGAGGTGGTTCAGATAACTTAATATCAAATAGTATAACAATGTTAGAAGTTATTATTTCATTATTGTTTGTGATGTAGATTGTGACGTAGTGTTTAGATTTCAGATATTTATTTTGTGGTGGATTTATCTTTTAGAATCATTTTAGAACTCACCATGAGTCACCAGTCCCAGTAGATTACCAAATTTTGATTATTAGCAGATGTTTCTATTCAAGTTGAAGTTCATTTATTTCAGTATAAAGGCCATAGACCGACGTACAAAATACTATACTAACAAAGCTGGTGAGTGGAATGATGCAGTTACAAATATAATTATTGACATGATTATATCTAATTCAGTTTACAGAAATGATGATCTGAGGGCGATTGCATCGTAAATGAAAGAAGCTAACCTTGTAAAGTGTGATGTATCTATTTGTACCTGCATATATCAGCATTTTCGTTGTTGAAGAATTTACGATTGCATTCTCAATAACGTTTCTTTGTACAGTTCAGATAATATTACTTATAAGATTAGTTACTACCTATGAAATGACCATAGAAGATCATAAAATACGATAGCTGGTTTGGAGTGACTGTTTTAGTTATTAACGAAATTAGCCACAATGAAACAGATTTGTATTATAAAAAAAGACTTTCCAGTGGAAAGCTATCAAAGGGAGGTAAACCCTACAGACATACTTATTTAGTAAATAGAGTTGTCTCCCTTACACTACTCTTCGAACAACAGTTCAGTTCTTGTGAGGCAACACACTTCAGTTGTTTAGGGAGTCATTGTAAGATACAGGCCGCGATGTAACATGCATTGTCCTGACAAAAAAGAAGATACTCAAAAAGCACCAAATGTTATGTTATCACACTCAGCTTTGATCATATTTTATGCAACAAAAAAGTAATAATAGTTAATTGACATCAATACAATTTCGCTTTACCGTTTATCCTTCATTGTGAATCCTATGGAAGGATAACGCGGTAGCACTACCTAATTTAAATAGCATGAGATGTCAGGCATAGGGACGGAATTCGTCATCAGCTGGTCAAAGATCAACTTTGGAAGAATGTTGCTAGAGACCGGTAGTAGCGTAGTGGAAACGTTTTTAGTCATGAGTAGAGAATTTTGTTATTGAAGACATTTTGGTTGCACCATTGTTTGACCAGTTTACCCGCTTCCTCCTCCTCGTTTCTTCTTCGCCGCCAACACAGGGGTGGCGCCAGTAATACCCCGACGTGGGGGGGGGGGGGAGGGGGGATTGAGGTCCCCGACAAGGAGTCTGAAATTCTCGACAAATACACAAAACTTAAATGACACAATTTTTCCCCGGTAGCTCAGGTAGCACCCTTTTGTGCCATGCCCGTTTGAGAACGGGCATCTTATACAATGGACAATTTGGTTCATGCTTTTCTTGCATCCTTCTGTGCTCTACAGAAACAGAACACTGGTAACTGTGGTCTCGCAAACCATGTCATCTCTGCACGCCATTTGGTCTGGTCCAGGGCAGTCCGGTGTTTTCAAGGTTGATTTGAAGGCTTTCCTCTCACCATCCTTTGACCCCTTGTTGTAGCTGAATAAATATATACCCTGAAAGTAAAGCATTACTCTTCTCGGAATACATTTGCTTTACCCGTTGTGTCAAGGATAAGACGACGATGAGGTTGATGTCAGAAGTCTATTGCGTGTACGATTGAGGTCCAACTAGATAAGGTTGGTGTCAGAAGTCTATTGCGTGTACGATTGAGGTCCAACTAGATGAGGTTGGTGTCAGAAGTCTTTTGCGTGTGCGATTGAGCTCTAACTAGAACCATAGGAAGAGGGTAATTGTATCAGGATCTTCAAGAAAAGTGTGCTAAGCTGAATCCATGCAAGTTAATGCCAATCATCAATTTACCAGCAGTGACGTTTTACAAAATAATTAACCTGACTGTGGATGGCTCCTAAAATCAAAGTAGAACTAGCAGAGAATGTGCCTCTGAAGCAACGTTCTCTGGTTACGGAGCGTCGGGAACAAATGCCTGGGGAAGCGATAGACACGCGCAATAATTGGTGTACCTTATAGTGTATTTTCTTTACAACAAGTCAATATGTTTAACACACTATATTAGGGTCATATCGTCTTCCTCTTCAGGTTCGTTTACCAAAGCTGATGGAATTCTCCACGTGGTGTTCTCCCTCTCTCTACTCTATCGTTTTGTAATATCTTAGTTCGTCAATAGAGCTTTAAGTATTTATATGTTTATGATGTCGTAATATACACTTGGTTGAGATGGAATTAGTTTCGGATAGACGGCCTGACTGTGAGGAGATTGTAACCTGGGAACTCAGGTGCAGGCATGGAGTATAACGCAGCAGAGCATATTTCGTGGAAACCTGGTTGACTATACATATTTCTATTTTTAATCATTCTTCATTGAACGCCTGAACTTAAAATATGGATGTTGTCATGGAAAGGACATGACTATTATATGCCTAACTATCCTGAATATCGGGTCAATAAAATTGTATGTATGAGTGATGTGAATAGCCGGTCATATACTGACGTCCAAAAGAAACGTTACACGAAAAATGATTACATCCTTTACAAAGTTTTCCTTATTTTGTGTCACTGTTCGTAAACATGTTCCTACTTTTTATGGAATGTTGTTTATTTGACTCGCCTCGTGCTGAAACAACCATCTCTTGAATAAATATTTACGAAAACAGGTGACATTATTTTGTTTGTTTGTCTTCTCTACAAGTCTTGGTATACTTTCCTTTGGACACCGTATATAAATCTCAATGTGTGATTATAGAAACAAGCCCGTCCATGTACAACTGTTCATATGGTAATAGTGAACACCAGAGTATCTTACACATGTATACACGCGCATGTTTGTAGTGACTGTCAGGGTGAGGAATATTGAATGTGAGATCATCGTTTGTGATAGCCAAAACCTGTAAATCTGTGTGTGTGATCGTAGCGAACATATGAATTACGGTATATGTAAAACTGTGTCATAATCGTGAATTTGTGATTGCTTACACCTGTACGCAAACCACGTGTGTGATTGTGGTGAATGCATGTTGACCTTGTAGATGGCAGGTGTCGGGTCAGCCCTCAGTCTTGCCCCATGACTGTAAGTTTTTATATTTGTTTATTTTTAATTAACTTTTACATTCTTTATTCTGTCATTTCAGAGGCGGGGTAGAATGCCTCTGAAAAGAGGTGTACATGGCGACCCCTCTCCACCCTGGCTACACCACTGGTGAATAGACTTGAGCACAAACGATATTGTTTTTTTTTCTATTTTGTTTCAATAACGGAGGAAACGCTCGATTTGATCTTTAACCGATCTTTTGCTAATATATCAGAGTTTGTTCTTTGAACTAGGTAGGCACTGTCACATATTAGCAACCCTGCACGACACAGCAGATTCTTGTGATTAGCACGAAGAACTCTTTGCCAAATGTTACATTAAGCCAATCTCTGTTTTCTTGCGGCTTGTCTAGATCAATCATACTCAATCACACACCTGAGGAGGATCAAGCTCAGGTAAGACCCTCCGCGTGCACGATACATTTAACTTCTTTCTTAGACAAGGAAGAAAAAACACATTTTCCGACCAAAAACCATTCCTGACAGTGAAGACGGATGCGATGTAGGCGGCACTTTGATCTTCGGCATACATCAAAGGAAACATTTAGGATAACGTGCCAAAAGATCGGAGGGAGCGTGTATAAACAGGACTTGTGAATCAGGAAACGAAATTGGCTTCTCCTCCCTGGTTTAAAGCCGGTGTTAGCTGCGAGGCGAAATATAATGACCGGGGTAGACATTTTGCCTAAACAGAAGTTCGCCACGCAGCCTAACGAGATACAGGTGTATCTCGATCTGTTAGTGATAATGATCAAGTGTCGGGGGGTGATACAGGTTAGAACTGGTTTCCGCGACTTGCCGACTCCTCTTGAATGTTTGGGTTTCACGTGAGAGTGTTTTCTTGACCAAACAAGCTGGTGCAATAATGCTGGTGTAAGTTCTAAAGTAAACGGCCCTGGAGCAGACTCATCGTATTAGGTGACTTTAAAAAAGCATTGTGTTCATAAAATATTAATTGACCTTTTACGATCCAAAGCGTTCGGCAATGGTGTAACCCAAGCAGCCCCTAGGCGCTAGAAGTACTCCTGATAGAGGACAAGTACCAAGTTTGAGCTGAGTCGACTGAGGCAGTTACGAGTAAAGTCACTTGCCCAAGGTGAGACCACTAACATTCTGACGTAATTGTCACCGTCAGTGTCTCAGTGTAAGGCAGGTAGAACCCTAGAGGGAATGAGACCGTCAGCGACTGGAGCTGCTCACCCATCAAAGTACTACCAGGGCTCCATTTGGAGTAGTCACTGTCTGTCTTCCAGACCCTACAGCATACAAAGAAATTGGAGCCTGCCCAAGTCTAGATATTTAGCAAGTCTAGGAATTCTCAACTCCAGAAATTAAGAATATCTCTGGACTCCTGTTCTGATGTAATTACATGGGTTTTCTTTTGGTATTACGAACATAATTTTGTAGTTTAAACTTATTTCTGGGACATTTGGGGCTTCTCAAACCAGCGACGTACGTGCGTTGCACGAGACCAACTCACCCCACCAACAGGTGACACGTTATATCCAACAGGTGCAACATTTGCTAAGAAATTGATAGATATAGTTTTTGTTATGGAATAGTACTTTGCTTTGGTCACTACCTTATGTGGTCTTATGGTATGGCTGGGTCTTGGCTTCATACAGTCGTCAAACTGGATCTACTTCTGGCGCCCGAATGTGTTCACTTTTATCACTAAGGTTTATACCTGCTTCTGCCATCCGAGTGTATTCCCTTCTATCATTAATAATAATGTATACCCCTTTCTGTCACCAACGTGTTTCCCTTCTATCAATTAGGTGTATATCCACTTCTGTCACCCATGTGTATTCCCTTCTATCACTGATGTATATCCACTTCTGTCACCCAAGTGTATTCCCTTCTATCACTAATGTATATCCGCTTCTGTCACCCAAGTGTATTCTTTTCTATCACTAATAATTATATGTATTCACTTCTGTCACCAAAGTGTTTTCCCTTGTACCACTAAGGTTTATGCCTGCTTCTGCCGCCCAAGTGTATTCCCTTCTATCACTAATAATTATGTATATCCCTTTCTGTCACCCAAGTGTATTCCCTTCTATCACTAATAATTATGTATATCCACTTCTGTCACCCAAGTGTATTATGTTCTACCACTATGCTGCATATCCACCTCTGTCACCCACGTGTTACCTTCCATCACTAATGTGTATCTCCACTCCTGTCACCCAAGTGTATTATCTTCTATCACTAATATGAGATCCACTTCCATAACCTATCACTAGTGTGTATACATGTCACCCAAGTGTATCTCCTTTTATCACTAATGTGTGTATCCACTTCTGTCACCCATTTGTGTTGCCTTCCATCACTAATGTGTATATACACGTCTGTCACCTATGTGTCACCTTCCATCACTAATGTGTATATACACGTCTGCCACCTATGTGTCACCTTCAATCACTAATGTGTATATACACGTCTGTCACCTATGTGTCACCTTCCATCACTAATGTGTATATACACGTCTGTCACCTATGTGTGTCACCTTCTATCACCAATGTGTATATCCACTTCTGTCACCCATGTGTGTCACCTTCCATCACTAATGTGTATATCCATTCCTGTCGCCCAGGTGTATTATCTTCTATCACTGAGCTGTATCCACTGTTGTCACCATGGCGTTTTCCCTCCACTCCTTTTTAATCTATACTGACGGGTAAAAGAACGATAACGAGATAAATGGTTACAAACTTTACCAACTCGTGGAGTTTGGTACATTTGATCCGCTTTGTGCTGATACAACGCTCTCTTGAATAAATATCTTTGAACATAGCCAACATTTATTTGTTTTTCTTCAAACGTCTCTGAACGCGTCGGTAAAGTTTCTTTTGGACGTTAGTATACATATGTAACCAAGTGTTTCGTTCTCCAGGGTTTAGCCATTTTGGTTATCAAAGTGTGTTTACTTCAGTCGTTAGTAGGCATATGTATTCACTTCCGTCTCCAAGATGTATGTATATCTTTTGCTTATATAGGGCATTCACACCCGTCATCTCGTACGTCACCGAAGTGCATCCGAAAAGTGTAGTCACTTCTTTCATCAAAGGCTTTCTACTTCTATCACACATTGTATCCGCTGGTCACAAAAGTGTATTTTCCCGGGTCCGAATTTATTTGCTTCAACCGCAAATGTATGTGAAACATAAACGTTTATCCATATGTGTATTGCCATGGATCCACTTCAAGTTCTAGGATCTATTGTTTTAGTCACTAAGATGTATCAGCTTTTGTCACCAAGGTGTATCTACTGCAATTCCTAGGGTCTGTCGCTTTATGATAATCACGATGTATTTGCTTCTGTCGGCAAGGTTGATCTCCTGAACTTCCTATGGTCTATCGTTTTAGTCATCAATAAGTATCTGCTTCTGTTAACAAGGTGCATGTATATTTACTGAAATTACTAGGGTCTATCGTTTTACGATCACCAAGCAGAATCGCCCATGCCAGGATCCAGGGTTTGGATACTGAGAGTACGTTCCCTCACTCTCCACCCCACCCTCTTCAGATCGCCCTTTTATATTTTGTTGCTGTGTTAGTACCAAATCAACAACCAAGATTTTATGAAAACTTATTAGTTGGACTGAGAACGCATGTAGATTTTTCAAACTCTTCTTTCATGAACTATGTCACTCCTTGACACTCATCCTAGATCAGCCCCTGTCAACTAAAATTACTTTACTCGCTTCAGTCACTGACGATCATCAGAAAGTATACCCAAATACTTTTTGTCATTTACAACGTACTCTTAACAGCTGTTTGAACATGATCCTGTTGACAGTTAATGGTGATCATTGTATATGTCAGTTTTGACATCTCGTAAAATGCTTATAGCTTCGAAGTAACAGGTTTGCATTTCCTCGTGGTTTACCTTTATGACCATTCCAATAAACGTTAATCGGTACACTTCATTTGATCTTCAATT
>JAUELE010247766.1:0-11021 GCA_031471655.1 Diodora aspera | reverse complement strand
GTAGTAGTAGTAGTAGTGATGGTAGTAGTAGTAGTAGTGGTGGTAGTAGTAGTAGTGGTGGTAGTAGTAGTAGTAGTAGTAGTGATGGTAGTAGTAGTAGTAGTAGTAGTGGTGGTAGTAGTAGTAGCAGTATAGCGGCAACAATATCAGTACTACTACCACCAGTAGTAGCAGATACAGTAGTAGTAGCAGCAATAGCAGTAGTAGTAACAGTATATTGGCAGTAGCAGTACTAATCCTGGTAGTAATAGCAGCAGTAGTAATTGCAATAGTAGCAGTAGTTGGAGCAGCAGTTTTATTGAAACGCGTTTCGTTTTGTGTATAGACCAGGTATAAATACATCACATGTCTTAAGTTCATTTTGCCATGCTACCATACAGTCGACATTAAACGTTAAAGCTCTTTAACCGTTTGTTGGTTACGCACGAATATACACTTTATCCCAAACATAATTTAACCACACATTAAGCGTACCATAACTAAAAATGGTCTATTGTTACTAATGCAAATAAATTCTGGTGATACATGTAGTTTGTAACAATATAAACCTTCGGAGGCGTTCAAAATCTTATTTGAAAACGTTGAATGAGCTCCTGGTGAAAACAGAACCGTTTTATAGCTGTAGAATTATTCCTTTGGGGCAGACTATTTCCATGTATAACACAACCGATAGGGTGAGTTCTCGCTTATTAACAGACATCAAGATTCCCTCGTTGATAATACATATTTGTCTGTTGCGTGTCATGATGCAATGCGCTCTTGCAAATTGTATTTCATTTCTATGGTTTGTTGCTGGGATGGCGTAGCCGTTGGCCCAGAGGTCGTTTATTTTGCAGCTATTAATTTGTCTTTTGGCTCCATTCTGACGAACTTCGGTGTCTAAATTAAATATAAAAAGACATGAAATGTGTCTAAATTCATTAGCAAACCCGCAAGTGAGAATAGACTTTCAGAATGGAAATATATTACGGACGAGGTCAATGTGATTGGGAAGGTGGGCGACATTATACTTAATTGTTCTGAATGACAATTAACGGTAATGGTTACTGTTTCATCATCACGATCATTCGGAAAACTGTTTTAAAATCTTTAATGCTGAAATACATATTTTATTCACTTCCGGTTGAATGTTTTTCAATGCTACATGAAGAACAAATTTGTTTTCCGTGCCAGCAGCGGAAAGTATCGACGTTATCCGAGCTCCTACGTGACGCAATATGGCGACGCGAGCTCGGAAGTTGACCTTCAAGGTCAAAGGTCAGCTAGTGATTACGATTTCCGATCAGAGGCTTTTTGGAAGTTAATCTGAGATCTTTGTGATTTCGGGGGCTGAAGAGTATTGTATCGAACAGAGGGGCGACAGGCAGCCGCCACGACTACGTGACGACGTAACCCGCTATCCGATTTGCCACTCGTTCACTGTCTGGTAAACATTTATCCAATCAGAACTGTGGAACCGTGACAGGCAATCCGTTGTTGCATAAACTCTAATCGCGAAAGTGGTTTTGAAGAATTGACGATCTCTCTCACCTAGCAAGTGTGGTTTGTTTATCGTGTGTGATACTTAGAAAGATGTAATGACAGTTTGGAAAGCGTTTAAGCATTATTTATCCTTTCCTTCGAAATATAATGATCTCGGAGGCGGTCATTTATCACCCGTGGGAAGATGAAGGAATGATGCGGTGAAACCTGTGAGCTGCGGCTGGTACTGATGAACCATGGTCATCACCAGATCATCACAGCGTGCACACGTATTGGTTACTGCAGAGAATATGCCAATCCCCCTTCAATGGGATTTGAACCGGAGACCACCATCATCATTGGATGACGCTCGTCCCACCAAGCCATCCTGCTGACCAAATCCTTACTCTTCATCTTCAGAATCCAAGTTTGGATGACTGAGCGCTCTTCAACGCCCATATCAGGTTCTCCTATAGGTTTCTGGTCTACAAGCAAACGCAGCATTTAATACTCTTCTGGTTGATGTTATAGTACAAAGTCACACAGCTTTCTCTATGCACCATATACATGCACGCTCTTACGAATGAAGGTAAGGGAGCGATCATTTGATGTTTTTAAGGGGGGGGGGGGGGGGCTGGAAGATTTTTAAAATAAATTGGAGAAAATAACTAGATTGCCCATGTCAAGTGTATAAAAGTAGATTGCAGGATATTTATAAATATGTTTTTCATTTCTAAGTTTAAAATTATGAAATGTATCTTGAACATTAACCATTTAATTTAATCTTGATGTCATCTTTTTCATTACATTTTATATTCCTTTAATTAGTTTGTGGGTAATTATCCAAACAGATATAGATTGTTTCGAGTCATGAGATAAAGAAACATAGTTTGTAAGAGAAAAATGTCCATGCCCCCAACCCCTTCAAAATTAAATGGTTGGTCCCCAACATTTCTTGAACAGTAATGGTCGTACAACAGGAAATGCCTGTCCCGAACATGCATAACTCCTGTGTTTGCTATTTGACCCAAAGTTTCGGTTTTGTTACCAAACATCTACTATTCATTTGCAAGACTATGACGAAAATTTAGCTATCCACACCTGAAATACCATTTCCACTTCAGAAATTATCCAATTTTCTTTTACAAAATTCAAACTTAAACAAAACGACCCATTTTAGGTGAAGCCAGAAGATACACAAGTCGTTAGCGCAGTGGTTAGCGCGTCGGCCCAGCAATCTGCCTTCGTTGTGGTTCGAGTCCCTCCCGGTCACCTCTCTTTCAGCCCGGAGAGACAGGTGCCCCGACACCAACATGATGTTGGTGAGACCGTGGCGGTGTGGCTGAAAGATTCTCGAAAACCACATAAAACCCCAACTCACCCACAAGTCGTTAGGAAAGTCACGGTGACCTACAGCTTACCAGAAAGGCGATACCTAAACAGGAAACCCCATAAGGCAGTATTTGTAATTCGAAACGACATAGTTTTATTTAATCATATATGCCTAGTATTATTAATAGCAGAACAAACATATTGCATAACACGAAGACCTTCAACTGCCCGGATGAAAGACAACAAATCAATTATGATTCCACGTTAAGGATAAGATCAAAGGAAGCGTTGCATGCGCACTTAAAAACCCCGGTTATAAGAGATTTGGGTCACGTGATCCCATAAGAGAAAAATTGAAGGGTCGTATAGGTTGCGACCCTTGAGGAAAATTTGTTTGGTTTAAAGATCAGGATTACATGAAGACAAGACACAAGTAATTAACAGTCTTAATATCCTCCGTGGCTAAAACTTAAATCCTTTTGAAGGCATCGTTATCAGCCAGTATGAAAAACCCCCGCGGTTATTAAAGTTTTAATGTGTATTTAGTGGATAACGCAGCCTTAATTGAAGTCGACTTGTGGAGTTGTTCAGTAGACGTTCTGATAAGTCTTGTGAAATTGACATGGTAACGGAAATTAAGATATGCAGTTTATCATTTACATGTGTACATGTCGCTATGAAATGTCAATGAATGTTGGGTTTATATTATGTAAAATGCAATAATCAGAAATATTAAAATGCCAATTTTAAGGATATTGCCAATATGATAAAGTATCAGATTAATTATTTGGAAAAGTCATCTAAAATATATAAAACTGTAAATATCTTTCCAAAAAATCACTTATGATATCTTGTGTATCTGTTAGAAATCTCAGTTATCAATAGCATTCGATCTTGGGTTTCAATTCGTGACTATTATTATTGTCATCTCACTCGTGAAGTTCATCATCATCATAATCATCATCATCATCATCCCCACAACCATCACCTTCATCATTATCATCATCATCATCAACACAACCACCACTATCTCTATCATCATCATCATCATCATCATCATCATCATCACCATCATCATCAACACCACCACCATTATCACCACAATCATTACCACCACTACCACCACCATCATCATCATCATGATCTCAAGCTTGTGTTCAAATCGACAAAGAGAATATACTCAAGGAATCTAAGACAACATCCGTATTCCAACATTTCAAATTTCCAAAGAAACCCTTCCATCTGAGGAATGTCTGTAACTTCTCCTGTTAAATATTACCATCGTCAACCCGCTGTCTTCAACATTCCAAACTAGTCTGTACAATTCATCGTATCTGACACGTGAAGATAAATTGAAATGTCACATGTTCATAATTACAACTTGGGACATGTCTTGTGGCAAATAAACGAAGTAATTTCCTGAAAAATATTGCAAAATATTAATGTTTAGCCCACGCCATTGCCAACCTGCCCAGAACTTTGATCATGAAATGGTGTCATTTTTAGCTACTCGTTGAACATCGTAGAATGTTTGTGTCCACTTTTCTGCATTTACTGGTCACTGGAAATGTCATTCACAAATAAATACGAATAAACTTCAAAACAGGGTGACAAGGAAAACTTTGAAATTGATATTCTGTCAAAATGTGTTATAACCTTATAATGAACATGTCATTTTATTTTAACTAAACAGAGATTTTTTATTTTTACAAGTAAGCAACATTTGTATCAATTTAACGTTGTAAGTATGTACATCGGAATGTTGCATTTAAATAACTGACGTTATAAATGCTTAAGAGTGAGTGATTTGAGGTTTTACGTTGTTTTCGGCAATCTCTCAGCCATATCATCAAGGTCTCACCAACATTACGTCGGTGTCAAGGCTCCTGTCTCTCCGGACTGAACGAGAGGTGCCCGGGCGGGACTCGAACCACAACCGCCAAGGCTGGCAGATTACTGGGCCGACGCTAACCACTGCGCCCCGCGCCCCGCAAATGCTTAAAACACATCCTCATGTAATATATTATTGAGAATACGGAGAATGTTCGACTCGATGATTCGTCAATCGGAACATATCGTCTTGCTTGTACAGTGTTATACGAAGACCATCGAAGATTTCCGAATGCCTCTTCACCACTCTCGCCAAAGCCAATATCATCGATACTCGCGGCAAGTGGCTGCTTGACGAAAGACTACTTGAGAAAGTGTCGAGGACAAGATGTCCTAGAAAGTTATTTAGACTTTCATTACTGACAGGTATTGCAATCGACATCACTCATGCGATGTCCATTTCACGAACCGTCATCAGAAATGATGGGATAACGTGATATTGGCACACTGGATTTCCATGCATCAGCAAATACGATGTCTTGCAGTGAAACCAATTTTACAAAATCTCAGATTATCACCTGTGTAGACTGATAAAACGGCAAGATAGACATATTTCAGATTGGATAACTTGAAGTCAATTTAAGTTTTACATGGGTTCAGCGGTGAAGCAGAACGTGCTTATCTAAATTTCTGTCTTCACGCAGGTGCGTATTTCAGGCAGACAACATTCGGAAAAGTAAAGGAATATGTTCTCAAACTTTAGATAACTGAATTAAGTTGAACACGAGATGGAATGTTAAAACTTCAACACTGTTTTTTTGGGGGGGAGGGGGATTACAGGGGACAATATTTCGAGAAACAAGGGGTGTAAAATACAAAAATTAATAAACAGGTGGGTGGGGCTTGGGGAGGGGGACAGACCATTTGCAGGGGGTGAAAATCCCCCCTCATCTCTGTTACAATTTTAAAGTTTTGAGTCGAATTAACAGTAAGAAAGGGATGCGAAACACTTAACGTTTCAAATATAAATTACACAAAATAAGTTAGGGATCATATTTCTTTTTCCCCCGACAAATCAATGGGAAGTTTGTTTTTCAGAGTTTATACACTTCATATTAGGCATGATTCGTCGCCGATATAGCCACCCTTCGGGAGACAAAAAGCGACGTAAAATAAGCTGACTTTTAACCATATTAGGCATGTAATACAAGTCAAAAAGTGTTGTCGATTCTCTCGCCATTTTATCCCTTAGTTTTGACTAGCACTGGAATTTACCAAATTTACCCAGACCCTAGAGCATACAAAGAAAATTGAGCCTGCCCAAATCTAGATATTTAGCAAGTCTAGGAATTCTCAGCTCTATTTTGTTGGTATTCGGAACATAACTTTGTAGATTAAGCTTATTTCTGGGACTAAATGTTAGTCTAACGAATGGATTAAGAGGACAGTTACAGTTCTAAGCTAAAACCATGTCTCGTTAGCCCTGATAATAAACCCATATCATAAACTATATACTGCATCATAATACTTCTGTCATAGCTTGACCTCATAACCGAGTGACCTGGTCTTAATTCTGACCTTTATGAAGACGGAGTTGGTGACATGTACATCCATGTTTGACATGCCGTTGTCATAACAACTCTCGTTTAACACGTGTCATCCTTTGTCTTGTCTATTTCGACACAACTCGTTACACATACAGCCTGCTTATAGTGAAAAATGCAAACGAAAAACCCGCCATATATTTTACGGTAACCAGAGGGGTTTTGAGCGTTTGAAGTCTAAAAATACGAATATCAATGGCCTTTTGTTGCACCGAAACACAAACCTGTCTTATTATGGTTTGTGAACGAATATATAGCTCCAATAAATGACAAAAATGTATATAAAACAGTTGGGGCAATTTCTGTTTAACATATTTTTCAGACACAAATGATATGGATTCGCTTAGGTTATATACTCAGCTGAACTGTTGACGTGTCGGTGTAATGAGCTACATATAGTGATAATGATAGTAACTAATACTCAGCTGAACTGTTGAAGTGTCGGTGTAATGAGCTACATATAGTGATAATGATAGTAACTAAAATGAACAGAGAATATGAGCAGTTGCATAAGAAGGCTGCGTTCGTTCGTTGCTTTTTATACCAATGGTGCATTTAGTTTTTTTCACATTTCTAGTCAGTTTAAAAGAACCGAATTTTAGCATGTTTGTTTTCAGTACTCACTGCACAAAACGTCAAACATTAAGCACCGCGTGAGTATTGTATCTCACTGCTGCAAAAACTATAGCTTTAAACGTACCATATTATACCTATTCAAATGAGTGACCGTTCAATAATTGGGATGAGTATACACAAGCAAAAGCGAACAAAACGTATTGTCTCGCTATATCTATATCTTTGCTGTAGTATAAATAGCATTATTTATCATTAAGTTAACCAGTAATTCTTGAAAATAATCGTAATGATAAAATGCAGAACGAAAACAAACACCCCAAAATTTCCAGCTATCTTTTGTCAAAAGCTTCAACAACACTCCAAACACTTTAACTAATATTGTTAATTAATAAATTAAGTTTTTCTTAAGCCTAGCTTGAACTGACGGCATCTAGCTGGAACTGGTGTCTTATTTCGACTACGACTGGAGATGACAGCGATCAAACTGAACTGTCAGGATACAGTTGCTAGCAGTCGTAAGAACGCTTATGTCGCTTGCGTCCAACAGGATGCAGTCGGCAACTGGATGCAGAAGTAAAACATGTGCAATTCAGGATACGGCGACATCTAGTTCCTGGCAGTCGTAAGCCAGTTGCAAGAGCGCTTACGTCGCCTGTGCACAAACGCCGATCGGACGCCGTTCAGTCAGTAGCTGCCAGTTCCTGCTCGACGCTAGGTCGACATAAGCTAGGCTTTAGGAAGATAGAGGCCTTGAGTCCGTTGTTAAGGACTTCGGGCCTCCGGGCCTTCGGGCCAGCATAACCAGGTAACTGAGCTCCTCGTTTGGCTAACTCCTGGATCCATCCGTGATATTTGTTTGTTTTTCCTTCTCTCGTCCCTCACACGTCTTGGTATTGTTATTTTTAGTTTGGACGCGAGTATACTTTGGTGTTTCTCATATCATCTTGTACGATTCCAACGGTGCGTGAACACAGCCAGCTAAAGAGTTGAACTTGTAATTGACACCACAGACGTAATCAATACTTATGAAATATGCATTGTTGACATTTCCCATGAATGCATTAAATCTTATAGCTTGTCATTATTTTACCATAGTATTAATACTTTTAGAAATCAAAAATATAACAGATTAATTATTAACTGACGCGTTGAAGCGGTATTTTCTAATGTCTGTGACATTAAATATGAAACTTGCGGATTTGAATTTAAAGCGATGAGGTTAGTTGAATCCCTTGAATACTTGATCTTACGATTGACACACATTTCTTTCTGTACCAATCAATGTTTATCATTATTAAGCTTCGTGATACGTGGTCCAGGCTAAACTGTGACAATGTTCCAATTGCAGGCCTTCAAAGGTTGCCCCTGATTCGCACTGAGACACTGGCAATGTCAGTGGTGTCACCTTAAGCGAATGGCTTTACTCGTACATTGTCTCAGTCCATCCAGCTGAAACTGGGTACTAGTCCTCCATCAGGAATGTTGCTAGCCTTCTAGTGCCTAGTGGTTGTTTGGGTTACACCAGGGTAAAAATGCCGAGCGTGTTGAGCAAGCTATACACACCTGGATTTAGTGCAATACAAGACCTAACATCAAGTTTATCTGTTCTCTGCCCGATGTACCTCTCATATACTCTAATTATTAATGTCACCCCATATATGGAGTTTTATATTGTCATTTTATGGCAAAAATATTGTGGTGAAACGTCATGGATCTTTGGTCCTGTAGATTAGAATTGTACCTAATATTGTTCTTCTTTGATAAACGAAATGTGTGGATGCATCTGAAGAACCATTGTCTGTATTTCATCACTTTCCAAATGCTAATGTCCTAGCTGTTATATGGGGATATATGTAATTGTACTACAGGCGTCAATGGCCAATAAAGAGTTATATAGGGATGACAAAAATAATCAGCATGACTATACATCAAAACCAGGCGTGGCCTCGTCTTACCCAAATTAGAAATCTCACTCGTGTACTAAATTAATAAAGTTGTGCATGATCAGAAAACGTTATTACAATGTGTATCCTGGAAACAACCCAGAAATGACGATGAGTACTTTCAATTTGAGCCTATTGGGTTGATGGGGCCCCGCGTCAAAGAGGGTCCCGCGATGGAGTATGCTTTCCCTTTTTATGCCTCTGTACTTTCTGTATCGCCTCCAGTTAAGCGACGCTAAAGTAGCCTTCAATTGGGCCTGAAAAAGCAGCCTTTCAATTGGGCCCCAACAAAGTAGCCTCCCATTGGGCACTGTCAAAGTAGCATTCAATTGGGTCCCGCCAAAGTAGCCTCCAAATAGGCCCCGCCAAAGTAGCCTCCAACTGGCCCCCGCTAAAGTAGCTTCCAACTGGGTCCCGCCAAAATAGCCTCCAAATGGGCCCGCTAAAGTAGCCTCCAAATGGGCCCGCCAAAGTAGCCTCCAACTGGGCCCCGCCAAAGTAGCCTACAATTGGGCCCGCAGTTCCTAAAATCGACCCTGCATACATATTGTAAACAGAAATGCTTCTTGTATTTCACAAAAATGTTCTATATTCTCTTCACTGTCAACGAAAACAGTAACGTCACTGCACCTAGCTTAACTTAAGTTTAATTCTAACACAGCTTAATTCTCTTCCATGTAACTTAGTCTATCAATTCCTTTGGATATATAAAAACACGATTTCAAAAATATAGGTCTCCAGGCTCAAGTTGCACGCCAATGCACTGATAATTTCTTTGGCATTTCCGCTGGAACTGGAACATGCATGAGAGCACTTCCCTTTGAAATACCCCGAACATCCACTTAAAGCAAATATTCCACTGTCATCGAGAAAAAAGAGACGTTACTAACAAGAATTCTTGCTTTGATTAAACACAACACAAGAGGCGAGATAAGATCATAAAACACATATTTGTGAATGACAACCAGAAAGTGCTTCCTTCTCGAGTGACCAAAAATTACTTTTGGCAGCTTTTCGGCTCCCAGTTTACACATAGAGAATCTGTATGCGATCTCCGGCATCTAAACAATATCATACTTACCATAACTCGGGAATTGCCTTTCATCTGAGGACCATTCAATGAGCGACTGAAGAGGTCACGGATCTATGAGAGGTCACAGATGTGCTCGAGATTCTTCCGTCAGATTATTTTGAAAAGGTAACTCTCTCTTCATATGTTTCCATAGTAAACGTGCATGTTTACTGGATTCCATATCTTTGGTTGATCTCAGCAACTAATCCATTTGTACCACTATCCGAGGTTTGAAGTTCACCTTTATATAGTTTCGTTTTTTTTGGAGATTAAAAATGAGAACTGATATCCGAACTTAGGCTATCCAAGGTTTTGTGAAAAACAGATCAAAGAATAGTTGTAATATATCCGAATCACATACATCAGCACCGCATATGTGCATTGATAAAAGTGATTTAGATTTCTGATGTTAAAAGCGAGGCTATGTCTTCAGAAGATCTACACCTGCGTAGTGAAGCCGCCTTTGCTTTTTACAAACTGAAACAAAAGCTGTTTTTTCTTGCGGTTGATATCACGGTAATTGCTCATACGCCAGAAGTTTTCTCCGCGAGGTGGCGCTCTGAGCTCTCACCTGAAGACGTAGACCTTTTCCACCTGGCGGCGCTTCGAGCAATGCAAGTCACTCAGGTGATGGGCGATAAAATACCTGTGAAGCATCCCCCATGTGTTTTACCTTTCCGGAAAGTACGAGAAGTATTCCTGAATCGCCGACTGTATATCAACTAGACAAGCTTTGTATATTTATGGACGATTCCTGCGGTTATTTGGTTGGCGATATCAGGTAAGTATGCCACTTCCGGTCGATAAGGCTCGAACTTGGGACACAACACGCTTTGACCTTAACATACCTACTGTGCCAATGGTTTGGTTTCCCGAGTGACAACCGTGAGAGATGTTGAAGTGGGCATCCGTCGCTTTGAAAGGTAACTTACATGAAACAAAGCAATCATTTACTTTGTTATTAGCTGTATGACACAAATCCCACAGGTGATTTTACACAAGGGTCTTTTAAAGTCAGATAAGGGGGTTGTGATATGGGGCATCGTATCAAGACACCCCGACAACCGGAGGGGACGATAGTAATGTCTAATGTTCGTGTTTTGGCGAAGAAGATATTTCACCACAGCCTTGACCGCTTTGGATTTAGGTTTGAGAAAAATGAAAACATTTTTGTTGCATAGAGGCAAGGATCCGGGGGATGGG
>JAUELE010247755.1:0-11021 GCA_031471655.1 Diodora aspera | reverse complement strand
GGGTGGATCCAGGACTTTTGAAAGTGGTGGGGCGGGCTCCAACATGCAAAATTTCAGTCGGGGTTCTAGGACTCTTTACTATACAATTTTCCGTATTTGATTTTTCGGACCTACTCCCCCCACCCTCTGGATCCGCTGCTGCCTCTGCGAACGTCTTTAAATCGATAAAACCATCCTACATTCTAACCTTAGCATTTGTCTTCTGGTTGAACCGCTTTCACATCACATGAGACATTTGTTTATTTGGAAAACAAGACCAGGCATTTTGTGAGGGTTTGTACGTAATTTGTCTTTACATAGCAGCTGTGTACAGCGTTATTCGTTCTATTTGAGATTATCTTGCCTTGAAAGGTAGCTTATCTACCTTGTTCGGGATTTGAACCCGTACCCTCCAGATCAGACACAATTGCAAGTTGCCTGGCGTTTGACGTGTGTTCGAATCCCTCTTCTAAGGTGAATTTATTTTTGTTCAGCTTAAGTTGAACTCCTGATATCTGGTTGATACAGCTGAAATATTGATGGCTGTAATTTAAGTCAGTGAGTCATTAATATGAACCCTTTGATTCTGAAGGACAAAAACAAAACAAGTTTCATGATCAACAGGAATACTAAGAATGACCTCCTCTTCGTTCCAGTAATCTTTTGGACATGAATGATGTAGTAATTATGAAATGGTATGTCGGCCGGAATGTCAACGACTCCCAATCATGTACCTATGAGGACTTCATGATGTGTGTAAATGAAATAATATTGGTTAAAATGGATTATTCATAACAAAAGGTTGCACATATTGAGCAATAATATTTCTTCAAATATTATATTCGTTGTCATCGAGACAGACTTGTTATTCGTTGAGAGTACATGTAGCCCACAATGACAGCCATCGATTCATATCAGACATGTTTATTAGGCAAGGGGGAATAACTTTCGGTGCTCAGATTGATTATAGGACATTATTAGTGTTTACATTGGTGATGGTTGTTTCTGTTTGATTCAGTGACAATAAAGGGAAGCAGCAATCAAAATTACAAAGGTTTCTTGCTGCAAGCTCGCAACACTGCTGGTACTATCGTACAAGGAACGTTTGCCCTGACAGGAGGAGACACACTCTCCAAGACCATGGACTGTCCAGGTGGAACTGCTGTGAGTAAACTGATTGTCTCGATGTTATCAGCTGATTGATAATGTATTACACACCATTGACGTCACTTGGGCTGGTGTCACCCGGTGCGGTAACTCATGGTATCATCCCCACCATGACACCGTGTAATCCTTATAAAGTTGCCAAAATGTAGCCACAGACCTTTGGTTGTTACACCTCTGAAGATTTCACCCGATGCGATAGGTTTCCCCCGAGCATCCCCCCCTCCCGGGACCCCCTAGTGACGTTACTGTTACACACAAGATCGACTGAGGAGAGAGAAAGAGAAAGTATAGAGAGATAGATTGATAGAAATTAAAGGCACATAGAGAGAGAGAGAGAGAACGAATGAGAGCGAGAGAGAAAGAGAAAGTATAGAGAGATAGACCGATATAAAGACAGAAAGAAAGAACGCTTGAAAGAGAGAGAGAGAACGTTCAGAGAGATAGACCGATAGATAGGAGAGAGAGATAGAGATGAGTATGACATACAGAGGTCCCCGCACTGCGTAACTTCTTCAGCAATGGATCATTGATTTCTTAACCCAAATGCATTAATTATATTTATCAATTTGGATGATGAAGCGTTCGGTTTCCAATGGCATTTAATGTCATGACTGAATCTACGTACACCAGATGAAAAACAAAGCACAGTAGCTTTATTTGACAATATGATACTACGTACAAACCAAGGCAGCAACTTTACTTAACTGAGAAAGAATAACCGGTGATACATAGAAATTACCGGTTGCTCCAGACAAATTAGCATATGTATAAAACACAGAGATAATCGAGATGGGACAATGTAATGGCTAAATCAACTAAAGGAATGGAGGGATGGGGGTCTAGTCTGTCTGGGCAATACGCTATTTGTTCCATTCGACATTGAGTGTTGTCTCTTTGTATTACAGAACTCTGTCACGCATACCAACACGAATGCCAAGACCACTTCTGTCTTTGAGTGGACTGCCCCCGCAAGCTATAATGTGACTGCTGATGGACTTTATTTCAGGTAAATAATAGCTTCGTAAAGTAAATTGCAAACTTTCGCGATAAGCTTATCAAACTTTTACTGCCATTTGTTTTCGACAATGTTTGATGATTGACTCGAGCTAAAATCTCCAATAGAAGCAATACAGTCACTTGTCCATAAGTGGTAGACTCTACAGCAAAGCAGCTCTGGGTAGTCTCTATAGTAATGAATAATTTCTTCCAACTCCTTGGGAAATATTTCCAATGATGCGGTCCTTAGGGTATAAACACAAAATGGAATAATTATATTAGTTGGCGTCATCTGTGCAAAGTAAAACCTCAATTAAACAGTTTCTGTAAGAAGGTGAAACAGAGGTGAACAGTTTTATGAAGTGAGCTTTGTCATTGTGGTTATACACATACAAGTCCATATTGGAATGTAACATCCCAAGTATTTTCCAGCTTGGGACAAGCATGAGTCAGTTGAACACATTTATAAGAATGTCCATGAAGTTCAAAATGTCGAGCTGAAATAACTTTACTAGAGTATAAATCCGATGTTACATTACAGAATTTACTTGGTCCGAAGCATTCTTTATGGAGACGTATACGTACAAAGTGCCATTCTCAAATTTGTAAAAACAAAATACCGGATCCTATGATAAGCCTTGAATGAAAAGAACATTACCAAACTGCTTAGCAATAATGAACTGAATAAGGTTATGTGCTGGGGGCAAATAGGTTTGGGTAAAGTACCAAGATCGCCCCAAATCTTACTATACTATACTATAATCTACTACAACATCAAAGCGCTTTTCCTGACAATGTATGTTTAACATTCTTTCCGAGCTTGAGAATTCACAGCTTTATTGTGAATGGAACTGTATGCTCTTTATGATTTTTGTGGAACGTTAGATAGATCAGTAGCAATCAACCGTTTCACAGACTTCGGCAGACTGTGATCTAGTCACGCATCAAAAATGTTTCGTTTTTGTAAAATTCGAGTACTCGAGTCCAAACACGTGGACTCATTTTAGCTCTAGCTGCAAGGACCTTGACCCTGTCCCAGCACATGCGACAACGTTCGACTACTTCAAATGGCTGCCTTGGAGAGAAATGGTTTCAGATGAACGACGTTGCCAGCCATGTGAACAAACAACAGCCTAAGCCAGTTAAATCCACACCACACTGCATAGAGAAACATTCTACAGGCTGCAGTCCGAAGGCTCAGTTCGCGGATGCCAAGAAGACTTCAAGTCCTTGACTGCTTGTTACCATCTGCTTCTAATGTGCCCCTCCCCATTTCCAGTCATTAGCGATCACTAAGATGGAAAACCTTGCACTCCTGAAATGGAAACTCAAAACATGCATTCATGTTTCGTATATTTTAATGTTTCATCAAACATGTTTTATTCTGAACTTTTTGGTCGATTGTGTTTTTATGCCTCTCATTATGTATTGTACACATGTAAAGGCAACGGGGAAATGAGACGTTTTGAATTGTAAACTATAGTTCGTTATTATATGTTCAGGGCGACAGTGGCAGAGACCAAGGACAAATACTGGGAAGACGTCAGATCAGAGAGTCTACCTCCTGGTACACAAGTCAGCTCAACACCACCAGCCACCACCCCTGCAGTCATAGACAACACAACGTCGAAATCCCCTCATACCTTTTATGGTGTCGTCGCTCTAGTACTGACGCTAGCTGGAGCAATGACTCTTCTGTAAAATAGTTCACTTTAAATGTTCGTACAATAACTGGGACCAAATTTATAGATCAAAAGATGGATGAAAACATTTCTAACCCGTTCTGAGGGAGCGACCATCTGATTTTTAGTAGTGAGGGAAGTGGAAGAGTTTTCTTTTTGCAAACAATTTCTTTATCTCGTGGCATTAGACTTTTTTTTATATCTTAGATAGTTGCCGGCAATTTATTTTTAAATTATTTTAATTTAAGGTACGTTTAAAGGGGGAGGTGAAGGGCAAGTTTTCATAATACATTTCATAATACTAAACTCAAAAAATATTTTAAAACAATACATTATTTTGCAAACTATATTTTTCAATTGTTCCGGTCCCGACCCCCTTAAACATCAAATGGTCGCTTCCTAACTACAATCAATACTTTATCTGCAAACCAGCCAGTGAATCTATTTAGTGAGGCAATGTTCCAAATCTTCTTTATCTGTGTGCTGGTTATGGAACAGACAACTTAGATGTTATGTCCGTATCTTCATTATTAAGAAAGAGTCTAACGTGAGAAACGTTAAACAGGATGTCATAAGATCTCACATTTGACACATTTCGAGGTACTCTTGTCGAGATGTACTCTTGTCGAGGAAACATCTCATGCACCTAACGAAGCACGACGTACCTCAGTCTAAGCGTAAAGCTGGTTTGGAAACTACTTTAAGAAACGATAACTCTGAATTGTTGATGCTTTGCGCCTTCGCTTGAACATATTCTGAGAAAGCGATGTTATTAAACAACTTTTATATCCAAAAAAATCACACAATTAGAGACGTAACAGATGAGAACATTAAACGTTTGTGTTATAAATGACCATCCAAAGAAATTAAATTTTAAAAAAGACTTTCAATGGAACTATTTGGTGGTATCACTCCTAAACGTGCGCCACGAATTCGCTTGGTAACACTGGGCTCAATGTGTAAAGGCCTATATGAAATCGGACGCCACCCATTCTGATTGTCATCCCGCCACCGTGAGACCTTTTCTCTCATGGCGGCTCACCAGACACATAAGAGTCCTCTACCCGGTCACGGAAAAAGACGAGTGGCTACGAATGATAGGGTACCATAAGCTCTCCGCTCAAAATGGTTGAGATTCAGATCAATTCTAAGGGTCTATAGAGGCCCTCATGACATTTGAAGCAGACATGCTGATATACTTCAAAACACATTAAATGTCAATACGAAACAAATCATGTTGTCAAAAATGGGACGACTCAGCCCCAAGCTTGAAGAAAGTGGAGGAAGGGGGCTCCAGTCTTCTCTCCCCTCCCCTGCTTCTGCTGCCCATGTATTGGTATTCTTAACGTTGCACACTGCATCAACATTGTCATCCTAGGGATTCATGGGTATAGGTTTCATGAAATAAAAGCAATTAGTGTTCATTTGCAGGTGAGACACTTCAGAAACATTGGTGTATTAAGTAATTTGTTAAACACTCCGAGATTACATCTAAGATGTAAACGACGAACGGTATCTCCTCATTTCAATGTCAAACTTGTATTATTTTGAACTAACGTATGAAGAACTGAATATAATGTCAACACCAGCTGTTACCGGATGAGAAATATAACAAGATAACGTTTATTGTCAGATGCATGCTGTTTATATCTGAAAATAAAGATTGTTGTTATTTTGTTAAGTTGTATTTTCAATATTTTATTTAATTTTAAATACAAAAGTAAATGGCGCAGTGTAATCGCTATTACTGGACCGCCATGTGCTGAACTTTACCATACAGGGCCAATAATATATGTGACAAAGTATTGTCACCCCCTGCCCCCATCACATTAAATTAGATTTTTCAGCTGGATAATTGTAGTTTTAAATTGCAGAAAATTATTTTATGATTGTGTTAAAGACTGTTTTGGGGGAAATCACTTCCAATATGCGCAAATCTTAATTTATATACCGTAACATGTGTCACACACCTGTCAAAGTAGTGTTGGAATTGAAAAAAAGACATTAGCTTATTAAAGACAGATTACAACGAATTGAAATATGAATTATCAAAATATCTATCTAAGAAACATAACACTAGTATATATTTAGACAGTAATACGTTTTCTGATCTCGAAATAGATGTACAAGTTTAAAGTTTACGGGAGAGAGAGAGAGAGAGTTTACCGAGATATCCTGATTTTTTTTATTGCTGCTGGGTGCCGTACTTCGTATTGCAAATGTACAAAAGTTTGTTGTATTGGAGAAAAAGTAGAGGAAAACCTTGTGTTGATATCGTGTTTCTTTGGGTAAGCAGAGCTGTAGCTTACCATCAGGTTTATTCACTTGTCATTGAAACAATCCAGACAGAGATAAAAATAAAGACCTATGTGCTGCCTATCGCAAGGTGCCCAACATATGTCATGAAAACATTTCAGATTTCATGTGAACATTTTGCAAAGGTACAGATACACAAACTCAAACAAAGGAAGCGACAATAAAAAGTGTCATTTCTGTTAAGAAGACGACTCCTTTGGTAATAGTGTGTGACTGCACATGCATCGACGTGCGCGGGGTCAGATATGATCCGCTACTTAATATTATGCAAAAGTGTGCAGTTTTTTCTAAGTTTGCCCAATTTTAATATATATTAAGAAAACGTGCGTTCGCAAACTGAGAAATCGTGTTGTGTACATTGTTACGTTCTACTTTATATCGGTTATTGTTAATACTGTACATGTGTATATTTTGAACAGCCTGTCATGCACGTTCAAGTGATCGTGGATAATCTGCATCAACGTACAACATTTACCAATGCTCTCAACAATTTTCTCGGAGAAACGCTGTGATGTGTCACTATTTATATCCAATTATTTGTTAATCTCCATGCCGCGACGGTTAATGTTCCACGCAGGAACAGTAGCAGTCACTTTCTGGTGGATTTGTAAGAAGTCTATTTGAAAATAAAAAATGAATTTGTCTCAGTCTGCCAGGATAAATGATACACGTACATGTTATTTATTTAAGACAGAATGTTCCAAATATGTTGGGAACATGTATCCAACTTTAATTAAACGCTTCTAAATGCCACTGAAAGATATGGGTTGTTGCTGTTTCTTAGTTATAACTGAAATGGTTCTGACAAATTACAGGGAAATGCTCTCCGTGGTAAGAATGATTCATACGGTAATATGCCTGTGGATATGTGTGCAAATGTCTAAGACGTTACGACCAAGACGAAAATTAACCATAAAATGGGTTGGTAGGAAGTTAAAGAAACTGTCAAACTGATTCTGCACTGTAGTGGTAGTGGTATCCCCATTGAACTGTACAAGAATGCTCCTCCACTATGCTTAGAAATGCTAGGACAACTATATAATCTTATTTTGTCAACCGGAATATATCCAAAACAATGGAATTTGGGCGTCATTATACCAATTTACAAAAAAGGAGTACTTAATAACCCCTCCAATTATAGACCAATCACTTTACTTGAGGTGGCAGGGAAAATATTTACAAAAATCTTGTGTAATAGATTAAATGCTTGGGCTGAAGAAAATAATTTTATTGTCCCAGAGCAAGCTGGATTTCGAAGGGGTTACCAGACCACTGACAACATATTTATTGTTGAAACTGTTATTCAAAAATATTTGTCTCTACATAAGGGTAGACTCTATTGTGCCTTTATAGATCTAAAAGCAGCTTTTGATTCAGTTTCCAGAAAATCACTTTTATATAAACTATGGACCAGTAACGTGAAAGGAAAAGTTTTCAAGCTACTTCGCAACATGTATGAGAATGTTAAATCATGCGTTTCCCTAGAACATGGCTTTACACCGTTTTTTGACTGCCTATTTGGAGTTCGGCAAGGCTGTCAGTTATCTCCATTTTTGTTTTCTCTTTATATTAATGATATCGTGCAGTTCTTAAGTGCAGATAATCAAAGTTGTGTTCGAATTGATACTTTGGACATATTTATTCTTCTGTTTGCAGATGATATTATCTTGTTCGATAGAACTGTGGTAGGTCTTCAAAAGAGGTTAAATAAATTGGCATTATATTGTGACAAATGGCAGTTAAAGATTAATAGTACTAAAAGTCAGCTAATTGTTTTTCGAAAGCCTGGTAGACTTAGAAAATATGAAAAGTTTTCCTTAAATAAAGTTTCCCTTGAGGTGGTACCTACCTACAAATATTTGGGTGTTCACTTGTCCTGTTCAGGGTCATGGTACATGACACAGAAAGTTCTTTCTCAACAGGCTTGGAAAGTTATATTTATTTTGAAAACACATATTAATAATTTTGATAATTTACCTATTACTGTCTTACTATATGTATTTGATGTCAAAATCTTGCCCATCTTGTTGTATCGATCAGAGTTCTGGGGATTCCACCCTTCACCTGACATTTTGAATATTCATAATAGGTTTTGTAAACGTGTACTGCATGTAAAGAAGTATGTCCTCAACAGAGTGGCTAGAGGAGAATTTGGAAGGTTTTCACTGAAAGTCAATCAAAATGTTAGAAATATTACGTACTGGATAAGACTTACAAGTAACCCAACTTGATAATGTGGCCGATGTAAATATTTAACTTTCAAATACGTTTACTTTGTTAACCGTTTGAATTGTATTAGATGTTTATATTTTTTACATCTTGAAAATAAAACACAATAAAAAGCTTTACTACTTTGAGTCTATTATGTGGTCAGTAACCAGGTCAAGCCCATGGCTTTTGTCTTGTCAGTGAGGTTTAATGTCGTTATGTAAGCCTCTTGCCTTGCATGCTTTTGTGCACTCTTGTCGCTCTACCTGTCACTCCTAGACTAACACTTTAGGAGGGATAAAACTATCTTTAGAATAAAAGCTGGGTATGCTAAGACAAGTGACTATTTACATAAAATAAAATGTACTAATACTTAAAAATGCAATCACTGTACCAAACAAGATTCTATTCATCACAAAATTTGGGAATGCTTCTATTATACACTTTCAAGAAATTTATACCTCAGTAACAAAGTTAGAAATCTCCAGGAATGCTTTGAAAATAAGCAAAAAATGAATTTATTAATACACTTCTTATTTAAAACTCAACTATATCATTCTCTTTAGCTAGCTCCCGCTGGCTTATATGTCATGTGTAGTTTTGCCCTGTCTGCATCTTGTAAGCTCACCTGAGTCGTTCATCCCTGTATTTTACCTATATTGGCCAGATTTGACGCAGGGTTGTCTTCTTCCCGCATACGTCCCGCAAAAACCTGTTGCTGCGCCTGTATCGCTGTATCCAGATTTAAACTTTTGAGTCTGCAATAATGTACTTGTCCTACAAATTTCGGGGACGAAATTCATTTAGGGAGACGGAATATATTAACATGGAAGATATTGTGTTTTGTAGATAGGTATATGTAACTAGTAGCAATGTACATTCATCTCAAAAGATATAACATCAAGTTTAATAACATATTCGTTTTGTCGCTACGCACCTTTGAAGAATTAACAGTTTGCAATTTAGTCGCCCACAAACTTACTTGACCAGTGCTCACTGTTAGAGGTATGCGGCGTATTATGTAAGATTGACCAGCAGATAGGTAAATGCCGCATTAAATGACGTCAACTGTACGTCTTGTTATGAATTGCTACACCAGTAGTACAGCAATTAGTATTTTATTGTTTCAACTGTATGTCTTTTTATGAATCTTTAGAGCAGTAATACGGCAATTAGTATTTTGAGTAAGATGTTATCTCAGGCCTTCGCTTAGAAATGTGTTGTGTTTGATTTATAGTATTTCAGCATTTATTTGATTGTACATGTAATGTGTAAGATGATATAAGTATTTTGTGTCCTACATTCATATCAACAGATATAACATCAAGTTTAATACTATATTCGTTTTGTCGCTTCGCACCTTTGAAGAATGAACAGTTTGCAATTTAGTCGCCCACAAATCTACTTGACCAGTTGTCACTGTTAAGGTATGCGGCGTATTATGTAAGACTGACCAGCAGATAGGTAAATGTAAATGTAATGTGTAAGATTATATAACTATTTTGTGTCCTATGTATATTTGACGTTGTGTTACTACATGTACATGTATAATCAGTTGGTCTCGGAGAAGTAAATCATTACACTACATTTCAGAGTTTGTTGTGATACATGTATGTGTCCAAGCTATACTAAGTACTACCCATAACAAAAGTGACAACGATTGCACCAAAACACCGGCTAGTCTCACGGTTAATACGTTTACTTATATGAAGTGATCATTGCAAGAGATTGGCTTTGTTATACTATGTTTTATCATATGCATGTGTACAAAGCAGGGCGGATCCAGGAGTTTGGAAAGGGGGAGGTGCAACTTGAAAATGTCGGTCCCATCCGAGATTCGAGGACTCTTTACTATACAAGTTTCCGTATTTGATTGTCAACAAGAGGGAGGGGGGGTCCAGACCCCCCTCGACCCCTGGATCCGCCACTGCAACATCACTAAACAAGCTTCTTTTTGCAACTTATGATGTAGTAGTAGTAGTAGTTGGATTTAATACGGGACACGTGGACCAGTGATGACCAATTTGCGCCCTGCACCGCACTTTCATGTAACTACCAAAAGGGAAAGAATAATTCTGCTGTATGTAACTCGAATCCATCAATGCTGATAAGAGCTCATATGCTATCAAATTTGTTTGTGTTTTTAACAAATTCAATAACAGCATTCTGAACACAGCCGTGGAGAAGATTTTCTCCAAGTACAGAATTAAGATTGATAGATCAGCTGAAAGACTCCAGCGCTGATTTAAGTTTACGCTGAATTGCATAACTTGTACAAATCAAAATGAAGTGTTCCACAGTTCTGGGACATTTAGAGAACAATTGGTGCAGTTAGGTGAAACTGTATTCATTATGAATTTATATGCATTAAGAACGCAATAGCCTGATCGGAGATGAGTTTTAATTACTTCATGTTTTCGTTTTCTATTTCTAGGTTTTACGTGAGATTTTATTGAAGGACAAACTGAAAACATATGTCTTCCACTGGGTATTGAATTCCAATTGTCTTAAATGCCACTTATCCTATACTTTTGAATTGATTGAAAGAAAGAAATCGGTGATATCAACAGTGTCACACCCATAACTGTGGGACCAGCCTTAGGCCGTATTCACACTACGAGCATTGAGCTTTGAGCTGAGCTGCGCCGAGCTGAGCGGCAGGAAGTGTTGTAC
>JAUELE010247754.1:0-19518 GCA_031471655.1 Diodora aspera | reverse complement strand
AATCATCCTGGTGGGTGACATCCACCTTTACAACATGAGTTATCCCACTGGGTGACACCAACCTAATGGCACCATGAGTGACCACACTGAGCGACGCCAAAACCTAGTGATACCATGAGTTATCCCACCAGGTGACACCAACCCTAGTGGTACCATGAGTTACCCCACTGGGCAACACAAACCCTAGTGATATCATAAGTTATCCCCCACTGGATGACAGCAAAAATAGTGACACTATGAGTTATCCCACATGGTGACATCAACTCTAGTGATAGCATGAGTTACCTAACTGGGCAACACCAACACCATGAGTTATCCCACTGGGGGACACCATGAGTTATCCCATAGGGGACACCAACTCTAGTGACACCATGAGTTACCCCACTGAGTGACACCGACACAATGACACCATGAGTTACTCTGTCGTGATTTGACCATATGTAAATATACATGTATATTTCCAATGGTGGTTTTTGAAAAGGAAACACTGAATTTGACAATGTATCCAAATTGATAAAATGAAGCACTCAGCGACAATTAAAATATTGTTTATATTGATTTACTATTGTCCACTATGAGAAGTAAGCAAGTCCGATTATAACATCTTTTCACATTGTAACAAAGAAGCATGCACAGTATATTCCTTATTTGACATATAATTATCAGCCTTTCATCAAGTCAGTTTTAAATTTAACTTTAATTAGTGAAACCAGTACTTACTTTTTCAAGAAGTCTTCCGTTGCATTGACAGAGATGTCAAGGAGTGGGTTACCGTATCCCAGGAGAATGCCTTGTCTGCAACAAAAACAGATTAACCATACTTTAGTTTGCTGAGTCGCCCGCATTCCACAAGTCCTCCCTGAGCTGAACGGAATAGGAATCTAGAAGTTGGAAAATGCATAAACAAACTATTTAGACCTACAGAATCCCCTGGGTTAATTAGATGTACCAACTAGTGATGAAGGTATTTGTGAATACGGTAAAACTTCTAAAATTTAGAACTTCTAAAATTTAGAAGGTGCTATTTCTGTCAAGATAATCAATTTATTTAACCTCTAAAAATTCGATTTTTTTCGAAAATCTGAAAACCGAGTTTCTAAAACTGGTAATTGCTACGTTCAGCAGTTTCTAAAATTTCAAATTTTTCACTTATGTTTTGGGGGCAATTTCTAAAATTTCAAATTGTAACTTTTTCAAAGATCACTAATTTCCAAAATTTAGAACATGTCCGAAAGTAATTATTTTTTTTCCTTCGAAATTTTAGAAGTTTTACCGTAACCAATAAAAAGGTACACATGCAGCAGCACCTCTTTAACATGTTCCTTCAGTTGTTATTTCAATGTTCCCTGCCGAATTATACAGGTGTTTTCATCATCATCTGTCAAATAAATTACTAATATGAAATTGAGGCCTGTGCTATCAACAAAAGAAATTGCAATTTATCCAGATGCCATTCCTTGCACAAACTTTGCATGGTTGGGTAGGTTACATTGTAAAACACATGACATGCATCTGTAGCTTTTAGATGCATTTAGAACTTTTTATAGCGTGTCAGGGGCACTGAAATAAAATGTGAGGATGCCAATTTGAAAGACATTTTGAAAATGACAGTGCAAATATGATGTATTTAACGGTTCCTTAAACAGTTGGCGTCGAGAGATGTGCATTCTATCATGTTCCCCAGATCTTTCTCGCAGATGCATGCTGGGAACTGACGATAAACAACTTGCAATAAGCTTGCCGAAGGCACAAACTAACGTCTTTTTTTCCTTTCTTTGTTTAAGCATTCAGCTTTAAGTTCTTCGTACACATGGCTTCTGTGCGCCGTTTGTCGTATTTGCTTGACGAAGCATCACTGTGTAATGGTGACTACAACCAAACAAAAACCTAATGCCAGTCAGGGGTATTCACACATTCTGAAAATTTGGTTATCCGTGAAATTCGCAGGATTATCCTCCGTAAACTTTGCTCAAGATTACCTGAAGCTCTCGCACGAAAGTAACGGTAGAAATGGCTCTAAAAGAACTGGGAGATTTCAAAGCAGAAGGTTCATTTGGTGTTTCGACAAACAAACGCCAATCGTAAGAATTTTTACGTTTGTGAGATAACTCGTGTTGGAGTACGAGCCGGACCCGCTTATTGTGTGATTTTCTGCATAACCTGGAGTTCTTTCCTGCAAATTCACGACATTATTTCAAACGTCTCAAAATTAACAATTGGACGTCAAAATGTTCATGTAATGAGTGTGAAAATTTATTTTTAAACAGATTGGAATTAACGGCAAAGATTTGAAATAAAATGCATTTTATTCCGACATTTTAAGATTTGGCAGGTTTAACTTGGATAACTGTGATAGATTTGGTATTTTACTTTGTTTATTCCTGTTAAACTATGTACTTAATTGTTAAAACCCCCAAGTTGGTGGAGTAACTCATCAGCTGAGTCGCTTAGTCTGTCGAGGTAGTTGTGCATTATGAACCCAAACCCTTGTCATTTTTAATTACAAGTATAAATAAATTCTATAAATAAATGAAAATACTAACAAAATTTTAGGGGTAAGATGCATACCCCATGCAAATTCCTTCACAGTTTTGGAACTTTGGGATTTGAGTCTGAATGCATTTAACCCTTTGAACTTAGTACTGTACATGTTTCTACAGTAGAAGATGCTTTTTGGAATCGTGTAAATATAGTATTTAGCACTTTAAGGGATAATATTCACAAGTATTGGTCACACTATGTCTGAAATGCTGCCAACAGTGACGTTAAACAGCATTTCACTCACTTGCAAGTGTTGCCGGGTGCCAAAGTGGTGAGATTTTGGTATCGTCCCGTTTCCGTTCTGTGCATATTGCATCTTGCAATGTTGTTTGCAAGGGTGATTCTCCATTGGTGTCGGAGGTTACTTAATATTTTTGCGTGCATTTCCCTCGTACAGTTGTATTTTACTTGAAGGAAATGTTTATGGCACTGTCCTGTCATAACCTGCTATGATTGTTGATTTCTTTTGTGTGTACAGGTAGATCCAGGTGCAAGAAGCCTCAGGGCACTTCAAAAACTTTAAACCTTTCACAAAAGTACTTCACAAAACGCACTGTTTGGCCTTAAAAACGTGTTAATGGTGCTCCCTCTACATGTGCACATGTGAACAGAATCATAAAAGAGAACATAACTCTTCTTTGGAAGTGTGCTTATAATAGAACATACAGGTGCATGGGAAAGGTGATGTCGTTTCAGATTTTACCTGGTCTTTCAGGTGTGTCTGCTTGATCTAAGCTGAGATCTTGGCAACCTGGACCAATTTTGAATCCGCTCACTTTACTTGCTATGTGATGGTGACACCAAGATTAGGATGCACAAAAGGATAGATTCATCCAGTTTGAATCCAGAACTTTACTTGGTATGCGATGGTGGCAACAAAATTAGGATGCACAAAAGTGAAAGATTCACCTAGTTTGACTCGAGAACTTAACTTGTTGTGTGAAGGTGGCACCAAAATTAGGATGCACAAAAGTGAAAGATTCAACCCATAATGGAGATGTTGGTCAAGTTTGCACCATAAATGGCTGACTCTCTCTTGTTGAGACAGAGATCTTGACGCTTCTTTCAATCTATGTTTTTTCTTCTCTCGGACCCTGTGGTAAGGTCATAGGGACGATCGTTCAGCATCGGATAGACTTTCATCAAGATACTATGATGCCCTGTTTCCTACTGATACTCCTTTAATTAGCCTGCCAGCCACAGAGGGTGACACATTACCGATATATAATGATTTTTTACTTTTAATAAACTGAGACTAGGACTTAGGGACTTGACAGAAGAGTAAGCATCAGAGTGAATCTAGGGTATTTGATGAGACATTGGCGTAGATTTTGAGGCGGATAAAATGTATGACTGATTCAGATTCTCGTTCAATGTCCTGGCAACCAGGTGAGCTACCGAGTAACAAGTCGACCCCTTCTGGTTATTCTTGCTAAAGAAATCTAGGGTATATGATGAAGGCATTGGCCTTGATTTTGAGGCGGATAAAATATATGACTGATTCAGATTCTCGTTCAATGTCCTGGCAACCAGGTGAGCTACAGAGTAACAAGTCGACCCCTTCTGGTTATTTTTGCTAAAGAAATCTAGGGTATTTGATAAGGCATTGGCCTTGATTTTGAGGCGGATAAAATGTATGACTGATTCAAATTCTCGTTCTATGACCTGGCAACCAGGAGAGCTACCGAGTAACAAGTCGACCCCTTCTGGTTATTCTTGCTAAAGAAGCGCTTAATAATTTTTCAAGTGCTCATGAATGTGTTATGGGCTTGAGGATGTCACCAGGTGGGTAGAGATGTGATTTAGAGCAAATCTCATGAATTATTCATGAACTCCATCACAATACCTCGAAGTACCAGGCAAGATGGGTAGTGAATAGCCTTGCTTCAAGGCTATACTGTAATATATTTACCATAAGTTCAGCTCTTGACCAATAAAATTTAGCAAGTCTAGGTAGCAGTGCTAACTAAGGAAAAGTCTCTGAGAAGATATTTTATTTGTAGATGATACTTTTTAAAGTAATTAAATAAACTGTTAGTAACTAAGAATTTCCTTAGAGACTTGTGCAAGTCTAGATAGTTAAATATTCACACGCACGAATGCATCAGAGCCTGATTCTTGTATATTTGATCATAATTTAAGTTAAGCACCATGTTCGAACATCGTTTAGATGCATCAAAGGCAATTTGACAGATACGGGGATTACTTAAAGCTGAATATCTCGTCAACAGGTATATTAGAGTTAATGGTGTATTGGAATTTCATCCAGGTGTAACCAGGTAAGACAGGTGTTTACAATATCAAAAGCAGGTTAATTAGTCAAAGTTGCATTAAAGTCAAAACGGTTAGGTAAACAAATTCAGTTTCATGGATTTGAAGAACATTTGGGGAAGAGGAAGTGAGAGAGTGAGTAATTTGGGATCTTATGTGGTTTTCAGCAATCTTTCAGCCACATCACCACTGTCTCACCAACATCATGTCAGTGTCAGGGCTTCTGTCTCTCCAGGCTGAAAGAGAGGTGCCTGTGTGGGACTCGAACCACAACCACCAAGGCTGGGCTGATGCGCTAACCACTGCAAGATCCCATACCCCGGATACATGAGAGAGCATTTTGGTATAATTTTACATATATATTATAATGAACATGAATTTATTATATACATGTATATATACTGACATCCAAAAGAAAGTATACCAAATGATTTCAATTATTTTCCTTACGTCTTTATGCCATAGTTGATCAAAAGGATGCTTGGATTTCGATGAATGTAATTTGATTTACATCATCTCATTGATAAATCTTCCAAGTCTTGAAGGGATATCCAACGCATTTGTGAATGTATTCAGTAGTCTCTCAAAGTCTTGGTATACTTTCGTTTTGAAGAGAGTATGATTTGGTCATGATGCGTGCCGAACAAAACTGAACAGCGATACATTTCTTCCGTACCGTTTCTTTTGGACGTGAGAATATTGTACTGATACATTACTGAAAGCTATAACTGGACATTATTGCAAGGCATGTTGGTATCCTCAAACAGACTTTAAACAAGTGTAATAAGAATCAGACATGCAGAAACGACGCCAGCAGGTTGTCAGAGCCTGTGGCGGTTACCCTTTCTATTGGTCTAATTTATATATGGTATAAGCGTGATCATGGTCCTGGAGATAATGTTTATGATATGGATTCAGTAATCCCTTACTTTTTTTCAGTTCGTATATACATTTAGATTTATTTGACACACAAGACGTCACATTTAGATATTACTTACATCAGAAAAAGGTCAAGCGTGTGTCTCATCTGACTAACAAACCGACCAAATGAGCATTATCGCCACAGACTGACAAACCCTTCACAATATCAATATTAGAGCTATATTTCAACAAATAAATAACTGATGTCGCAGGTGACAACTCCTGCAGAAGTCGTGTCATTTTTTGTAGCGATCGGAATACAATCATGGCTGCGTGGCTTTTGATTTGCTAAGGTAAAAAGCAACTTCTTCTCCATTGAAGGAACATGTGTGCCAAATCTCGTGACTTGACATGCAGCCGTTCTGGCAAACAGGTCGATTTTGTCTCAGCCAATCAGAAGCCATGGCGGCCATCTTGGAAGCGTTCCAACAGTAACAGTTCTTCTGCAGGACCACCAGAGTAGCATTTACGCCAAAAATAAGTGATTTGGCATGCATACGGTTCTTTAAGCAGAGGTCGAAAATGTGACAAGTTTACGCATACATACAGACGATGGACATATTTCGATTAGAACGAGCTCACTTGAGAAGATGAGCTAAACTCATTCATTGAAAGATGCATTCAGATTAACCGTCTAGTCGTTAGCTCACCCTTGACGTTAAACCGGACACAAGTGGATCATTTCAGACGCAGTGGTCTGAATACTTACCTGGGCGAGCGACCAGTGTTAATTATTGTGGTAATAGGATGCGAGGCAATAGTATCATTGAGTGCAGTGAAATATTCGGATTTCAGTTTGACCAATATACAGCTATTTCTGCACGTATGTGAGAAGTGGGGTTAATGGGAATCAGTCTGAAAGGTTCCTTGCGACGAATATGAGGAATGTTTAGAGCAGAGTGATCCAAATATACTCATGCCCTTGTCATCTCCCTCCCCATTTTCACATATGACAGAAACACAGCAAAGAACAGGCACGAGAGTCAACGTTGATCAATTTAATAGTTGATACAACGTTCATTGCATGTGATCGTATGGCAACACAGAACATGACAATAAAGTGCCTGGGGCCTGAAGCATCCACATCAAAATTTGCACAAACCACAGATGTAAACTCAACAGTACAAAGTAACAATGGTTGGATGAAAAGATACTACCAAATCTTGATAGAATAATTAAGTGTACCTTAAGTGCCCCACGAGCGACAGTTAGACGGTTGACAACTTGCGAAACCACAACGTTCCATATTTTCAGAAGAAATGTGCATACGTCGACAGAGTTTGCTAGAGAGGGGTCATTCGTCCTGATTGACGGTCCAGGTGGTCCCAAATGTCGGGACCAGTGCATTGATCTTTGCTTGTCAGAAGTAGTTGTATTTCTTTAGGTAGGCGATTGGCCCACGCGCAATAAGAAACACGCACACACACACACACGCGCACACACCCACACACACACACACCCACACACACACATTTATATATACAGAGGGGAGTAAGTAAAGTTTTAATGTTTTTTGCACAAATTCATAGAGTACATACAGTTTATGTATAAACAACAGTTTATGCTTTGCCATTGGTGGAATACTAGTATATACTGCCGGGCAAAAGAAACGATGCCAAATGATTTAAATTATTTTCCCTTACATCGTTATGTCACATTTTAGCGCCAGTTCATGAAATCTTAGTAAACATAGAGTCCCGCTACAATCTTTATGCCATACATTTATCAAATAATATTCAGTATCGAGCATGGATTTTACAGATTTATAAAATGATAAACGGGATGATTCATTAATTGCTGCTAAGATGCACTGTTTGTCACAATCTAAGAGTAAATCTAAGTATAAAGTATCCAAGCCGTACGTATGTAGCAGAATTCTAAGACTGGATGCCCATGTGTGTCTACCTGCAACATCGAGATCCTTCATGTAAATATTAATATAACATTGTCTTGGGTATCTATTATCGGACATACGTAAAGGTTTACACCAGTAGTTTCCCATTTCAGATAATAATCAACAAATATAATGCATCTTCCACAATCAGCTACACCTGCATTGCTGCAGACATGCTTACTCACATTTAACACCGATTTACAAAAATTAGTATTGCATTTATTTATTACACTTCGCTCTTGAAAACCCCACATTTCGGCACCATACAATAAATTATACGTTAGACGTTACTGTCAACTAATTTAAACAATACAGATGGAGAAATGGTAGGGAATTTATACCGTAATTTCTTTATACCAAACAAAGCTTTATTGGCTTTAACAAATAATGTTTCAACACATTTGGACCAAGATAATCTAGCAGACAAAAGTACCCCCAAATAGTTATTATAAGTGGATGCATTTAATTGAACGCCATCTATAAATCATTTATCGTAGCCACGTAAATAGCCCCCGCTCCTGAAAACTGATAATTTACCTGCAAACCCCAAGACCTACAAAACTCATCAAAATATCTATTTTCGTTTGTAACCCAATTACAGTGTCATCAAATATACAAAGATCGTCTACATACAATATACTCAAGCATCAAAATGGATGCACACATCTCCAACCTTAGTAGATCTCCCTTCTTTAGCATCTGTAATATCAGTAAAGTGCATCATTTACTGGATATACAGTCAAACTCCTGATGCAGTATTTTGTATTGACAAAGCTTGATTACTGCAATGCTCTGTTTGTTCATCTCCCTGCCCAATTGCCAGGTTTCAGCGAATACAGAAAGCAGCAGCGAAATGTATCTTCAAGACCTCTCAGGTAGAACTCGTAACACCTGTTCTTCATACTTTAAATTGGCTACCTGTTTCCTCTCGAATCACTTCCAAGATCTGCAGCTTGACCCACGACTGTCTCCACAAGGATGAATTTCAATCATACCTAAAGGACCTAATCACTGTTCATATTGCAGCACGCACCATTCGATCTTCCCATAACACTCTGTTATTCCAGCCTCTGTCTACATCTAACATGTCAGACCGCACTTTCTCAGTGCGCAGCCCCCAGCTCTGGAACTCTCTCCCGTGTAAACTAAGAAAGACATTTGCAAATCCTTGCTCTTCATCCATGATTTCAGTAGTTTCACTGTACATATTTATATACCTCTTAGTTTTTTAAGCGCCGGTGAGCAGCTTATTGATGATATCTAGGCGCATTACAAATTATTATTATAATTATTATTATTATTATTATAACTACAATATAAGTAATAATTCTAGACATTTGGTTACAATAAAGATGCCACGCAGAGAAAAGAGTTCAACCAGCTTCTGAAATTCAGAAATAAACATTGTGAATAATAGGGGGCTTATCACACAGCCCTGTCTGACTCCGCGCAAATATTCCAAATATTCACTAACTGATGTAATAGAAGTTCTAACAGTCGTAGAGTACATATATTTTAACACATTAAACAATCTGCCATGAATATCAGTTTTCGTCACTGCATACGACATAAGACAGATGGATAGACAATACTTTATTGTCCCGAAGGAAATAAGTTCCTGTTAATGGCGTCAAAAACAGAATCTAATGTGCCACCTGATTTTGACAAATATTTCTGAACTAATCATAGTATATCCTTTTCTAAAACCTGCTTGAGATTCAGGGATTTTCTCATAGAAGTCTAGACACGTTAAAGCCGGTCATTCATAATACTACCAAAACGTTTAGCAAAGACAAGCCACATGTGATATTCTACCATAGTTATCTACACAGTTGCGATTTCCCTTCTTGTGAAATGGTACAATAATTCCCCTTGCCCTTTTCCTTGGAAAGATTCCAGTCACTAAGATATCGTTAAAAAGAACAAATAGGTAAGGCATTAATGTATCACGATAACATTTTATCATCTCAGCTTTAATGACATCAGGATCTACTGTTTTACCGCATTTCTAATTGGAAATAACATCTTTTATCTCATTATATGATATTGTTTATATCATCAGCATTACAAACATCACACAATGACACGTCATGATATAAAATAATCAGCATGATCTAAGACACCCTTGTCAGAGTAGCCTTTCAAGACCTTGCCAGACCAAGTGTATGACAAAGGGGCAATAGGAGATCGTCATAGACAAAGTGAACACGTGGGAGGGATATGTTCTCAAGGACACGCTCGTAGGTCCTCCGATTCGCGTTCAAGACGAGTAACGCAGGTTTTACGTAATAATGTATGCCAACCCACAAAAGAAAAGAGCCACCCTCATCTTGTAAATAGTAGTCAACACAGCCATGCCTGAACCCATTTTCTTTGTACATGTGTTCTCGAAGCCGTCGGTTTATTCCGTAAGGTAAGAAACGCGACTGTTTTGTATAAGACGATATTATGTCATTATTGAAGCCGGATGTTAAGGTCAATCAGTGGACCCATGGTACACTTTTGTCAAGACCCTTAGGGTGTATAAAGTTTGTTAAATGTATATCGGAGGCAAATTATTATTCCTGGGACCATATTGCCTTTCCTAGCTGTGCCTTAGGCCTGAGGCAGGGCTAAGCAGAGATGACTATGGTAGAGTAAGATGTTCAGTTTTCTATGCCTTGGTTCAGGGTCTTGACAGGGATGTGCCCTTGAGCCCACACGTCTACCACATGTTCGCCAAGCCTATGGCAATAACGTTTCGCTGCTACATGACACTCATGTTCGTCAATGCAATCTTTGTCACTATATACTGTTGATGTCCAGATGATCCGTATCGAGTTCATTTCAAGATGACTCAGTTTTTGAAAACACACAAGGCAACTTGATCACGATAAAAGTGTGCAGACGAAATAAGATTCCAATCATTTGATTTGGAGACGATTATTTGAGCATGTAATCCGTTTTAGGAAATTTTATTTGTTTAATTGTCTGTTTGCCGTGTACCAATTAAATATGGTATCACATTACTAAAATAAAGAGCTAAGATGTTAAAAAATATTTACACTGCTGGGCAAAAGAAACGTTACCAAATGATTTCAGTTAGTTTCCCTTACGTCTGTATGTCATAGCTTTTGACAAGGGGGTGTCAGTTACCTGCGCGGGTGGGGGGCGCAGGGCCTTACTCAGAAACGTGTGGGGAACAAGACTCGATTCGATACGTATGCATTCTGGCGTATCTTCAATCGTAAAAAATGTTATTTGCACGCCTCTGTGAAAGAGGGCTCTAGCTGTCGACTTCGGCAAAAGGGGGAGGGTGGCCTCAAGTCCCCTGATCTCCACCCCACCTCCGATCTGCCACAGCCGAATATAATTGTAGTTGTTTGATCTAGTATTGGATATATGTTGGAATATTGTCGCAAGACACTCAAAAGTCTTCACTTACCCGAAACGATGAAGCTGTCATATTTGAATTTCTCACGATGTATTCACCAAAGTTCACGATGTATTCACGAAAGTCCACGATGTACTTACATGTACGTCCAACAGAAACGAAACTAAAACTTTGAAATACGACCGCAAAAAACAACAACAAACGTATGTTGCATATGTAAGGAATATGTATTCAAGAGAGCGTTGTTTTAGTATAATGGCGTCAGATGACAATCCATGACAGTGGATGAACAGTGATGAACAGTGACACTGGGGTTGGAAAGATATTGGATAGTTTTTGTAAATGTAGCATTTCTTTTGGACGTCAGTATACTTATCGGTTTAGCACATTATGTCACAGGTGTAACAAGTAAATCAAGATACTGATTCAATGTACATACTTGAAGCGTGTTGACAATACTGAACGTCCCAACAGCAATACAATATCTTCAGTCTGAACGGGTGTATTTTCGAGTAAAGACTAGAACGTTTCTTCACGTATAGGTTAGAACTCTGTATAAAAACTAAAACTGTGCATGCAACAAAGGTTTGTTTAAAACGGCACATTTTAGTGGAAGCCGGCCTATCTCTTCCATGATGCTGTCATGGTACTAAACTGTCACAGGAAGGGTGGTAATCAACTGACTTGACCAATTCTGGTGTCAGAAGATCAGCATTTACTGTGCAGGTTTTATGAAGCTCGCATACAGAGAGGAAATTAACTGTAGTTTATGTCATTTGCTGTCACTCATTGAGAAGTCAATGTCAGTTAATTAAATCTGATCAGGCCACGGTGTTCTTGTTTTGATGGTATGACTCGTTATAGCCTTCTGTTTCATTTTCATCAGTTCTACAATTAAACTAGGAAAAGAAAGTAAGCATCTGACATTTTCTGAAATCAGCCGAAAGAACTTTTTTAATTTGAAGTCCCTGGAAACAATTACCTCAACGCAGACACCATGCCTGCATGCTGTACAATTGGATTTTACGCAAAATTTTAGAAATCACGTTATTCGCAAAGACATCTGGAAGGATGCACACGAGAAATATACAGAAATGAAGACATCGATGGAACGTGTCACATTTGAAACACGAACGTTCCAGACATGAGCAGATTAACTGGCGAGGAAAGGGAGATCGAGAGCAACTGATATGAGTACGATGGGCGCGACGCAAGTCCATATTGCTCGAACCTTCTGTTGCGACCGGATGACTTCTCCAGAAGTACAACCAGACAGGATACCCTATGGACAGGTCTTGCCAGTGGCAGACTACGACATCATTGTTTGGACGATTTCAATTCATCGGGACGAGTAACTACGAATGAAGATACTGAAGTTGTGTGCTTCTCTACATTAGTTTTAGTCTCTACATATAAATCTCGGACAGAATGTAACGTGTAAATGTAAAACTGTAAGGTCTCTTTCTGACCCCAACCATGTTGGTTTGTGTGTACATTGTCAAACATTCAGCTTATACGGGTTCTATCTCGCCAACTGTATGCATCAGAGAATGGGTTACGTCATAGAATTTATTGTTTCCAAATCCGTGATTTGGTTTGTATTTTACTGTCGGATAATTATGATGCTTATTTTCATTTGCTAGTAAGATTTCATCACGTCAATCACAGAATTCGCACATCTTTTCACAAAATGATATATGTTGTATTGGAACGTATAAATTCAATGGTCAACCCATGAAATGTGTATATTCTAAAGCATTGCATACCCGTGACGAAAATTTATCACTGAGTGTATAACTGAACCAGTATTTCTTGAATGTATTCCGATGCTATCGGGTTATGCTCACAAAAAACGAAGTCAGTAGTTACGTGAGGCTGAAAATATACCAATCACCCCTATGTAATTTTTAGGAGAAACGGTAAATATCAATTGATGACCAATTTTATAGAGCAAAGTTTGTTTTGACTGCTGTTTATATTGAAAGTGAACACAACGGGAATTTGATGAGGAGAGGCACATGTAATATTTTAGAGATATATGGTAAATGGAGTGGATTTCCGCCAATTGAAATTTGTTCCAATCGCGTTTGCAGAAACGTCCTCAAAACCTTCCCATTTCTGTAAAAACAAAATCAGGCAACCACATCTCAGAATACGGCGAAGGATAAGTAAAATCATCTTGAATTATACGTTCATTCTATACAGTTCTCAGTTTTCGTTTATCAGTCGTGGCTGTGCGTTTCACTCTTTTGTGGCAACATGAGTATTACTTGCACATGATTTTACTTGGCCATTCTTAGTATCTGTCCGTTGGAGTACATGATGGATGATGATCTCTAATCTCAAACTATATGATAAATTAAAGTTCAGTCAATGGCTTACCACAGGGTACTCAGAGAATGATACCATCTTACACACCAGGAGGACCGGCGTATTCAAACACAATCCATCATCTCTGGAACTAATGGTTGGATAATATTTCAGTAAATTTGGAACGTTTCAAGCAAGTCCGCTGTGTGATATAAGAGGATGGGGATAATGATTTTAAAGCTGAAAATGAAGTGGAAGCTTACTTACAGCTGGCTGAGCTGATCATTAAACGAGTTTGGCCATGAAACTATTTTGCAAAATCGCTATTATGCAACGTTGAATTGACTTTTGTGTTTGGTCTGCAATATCTTCCATTGGGCTAATATGTACACAGTTTGCATAAGACGTATCTCTTAAGTGTTATCAAATGGTGTATCAATGATAAAAGTTGATCCAGAGTTGCACAAACGATGCCAACAGGTTATGGCCTGTAGTGGATACGATTGATATCGATATGCCAATGGTTATAAATTATATGTCTCATAAATGTAATTATGTTCCTGGTGATAAAGTTTATTTTTCACCCTTTTTATGATCCCTTATTTTTCCGTCAACATGATGGTGATTATTCGAGATTTTTCAGCGTTTCCTTTCCAAAGACGGAAACAAGGTATCTGTCATGCTTGCTCTATTATAAATCGTCTTAGTATGTTCACATCACGTGATTTGCCTGGTAGTGAATATAATAATTACAAGATCATGACGCCGCATTTTTAGTACATTTGTCCTGACATAATTTAACATTGACCAATCAGAGCGCAGCTAGTGTTTTCACTGCGAGTGCACACAGTTCCGCTCATGATTCTGACGAAATTAAATAAGGCCGTAGTTTGGGTTGATTTTGCAATACACGAAGAGGGTTTGTGACATTTTGTTATGATGTGCATGATAAGCAATGTACACGGCATAAAATCAGCCTATAGTTTTAAAGCGACAGTGTCAAATGAAAGCTGTACGCTCGAGGGCACTCGTTCTTATTCAACTCTACACTCAGAGACTCTGTTTCTCTATCACATTGGCATCTGTTAACGTGTAGCCCTATGACAACAAAATAAGTTAATTTATTATACTGACGTTCAAAACAACTAGATACAGAGATAACTGATTACAGTTTTTACTAGCTGCTGTTTTTGTGCACTGTTGATCAAAAATGTTCTTACTTTCGTGGTGTTTGTTCATTTGTTTCGCATCTTCAGTGGCGGATCGGGGGGGGGGGGGGTCCAGGAGGTCCGGCCCCCCCCGCCCCGCCCTTTTAAAAATCAATTGCGAAAAATTGCATAGTAAAGAGTCCTCGAACCCCGGGTGGGACTGACATTTTGCATGTTGGACCCCCCCCCCTTTTTCAAGTTGGACTCCCCTTTCCAAAATCCTGGATCCGCCCCTGATCTTGTTGAAACACTTTAGTGAATACTTGTTTCTGCAAATGACCAACGTTTGTTTGTTTGTTTTTCTTCAATCATCTCTGAAAACCAGACTGTTTTATGCACGCACCTTTGCCCACTTTTGCTTTTGTTAAAGGGTTCATCTCGTACAATTGTGATGTATCTCAAGAGTACAGAGTTTTGCAACTATGGCTTCTACTGAGGAAATCACACTAAGTGCTGAGATAAATTCTGCCATACGATTTGAGCTGATTTTAGCTTCGGCGTTGTTCAAGCAAATCTGTATTTATAGCACAACCTAGAAATAAGATTTAATGAAACTTTTTATGTGTTTAGGCAATCACATACAGGAGATAGAAATATCAGGACTAATGATAGTCTTGCTTTTTATTACCGGAAATTGTACAGTTGAAAGTGAATCAACAGCCTGGGAATACTTCCTTCTACTCTTACTCAATATAGCATTGCTAATATCGATTAGGGTCCTGTTTAGATAGAGAAAATCACATTGAGGTGTGAATTGATTTGATGCGAGGAAACCTGCTAGCTACGGTTGTGAATGATAAACTAAGGGTTATTCCATTATTAGACAGGTCGCCTGACCCTTACTGCATGCAGGAGAGATTAGCTACTGCAAAGATGTCCTCGATGTCCAGCAGGATTCGAACTTAGGACAATAGGACTCGTACGTGCTGACTAAGTTATCCCACAGTAACGTAGGGCAAACTGTCGAAACGTAACTTATTGGTTTGGACATTTCTGAAGCTCATGTCTGATTGAAAGACAGTGCTGTCACATAAACCTCTCAGCGAGAGATTTCAAAACTATCAATTAACACGAAATTAGCTGCAACGCTGTCCCTCCAATGATTTCGCCATTTCGACCGTTGGTTAGAATTCCGTCTGGCTTCCGATGACTATCAGTCGTATCCTTCGCCTAGCACGGAGAAGGGGACTCCAAGAGTAGAGAGCGTACTAAAATATATATCCCTGAAATATACATCCCTTCGTTCCTGAGTTCTTCATCGACAGTACATTATTTGCATCTCATATATTAGGGAGCGCTTATTTGCTTATACAGGGAGTTGGGGGAAGATTTTAATCATAGCAAGTTTTTAGACAATTTTGGAGAAGATAATCAAGTTATATGAGTCAGCATTTAAAAGTATACTGACTGCAAAGATATGTAAATATTGTTTCAGTTATAATTGTGAAATGTATAATTAAACTTTATTTAACTTAATCTCCCCTTTTAGCTACATTATATAGTCCTGTAATTAAATAAAACATCAAAGGTCGGACCGTACCAAGAATAAAAGATACACAAGAAATAGTTCGTCTGTAAGTATCCAAGAAAAATTGATGGTCTCATGCAATGAAATTAAATAAAATATAAATCTTGCAACCCCAATACCTCTTATAAAATCAAATCACGATCTTCAAACACTTCGTGTCTACTTTCACTATCCGTGCTGTTGTTCATATAAACAGCTGAGGAATCAGTGTGGCTCATTTGGTTTACAAAATTATTTCTGCTTCAAACAAAATTTGCAATTGCTTGCTCAGTGTGCACCTTAACAACTAATGTGAGGCACTGATGATTAGTTCTAACTGTGTAGGACTGAGTTCAGCAGGTAGATGTTTATATTGACCAACTATCAATTGATAATCGGCTCAACCGTCAACGTAATATTAATATACGTGGAAACAAGTTGAACGTCTTCTTAACCTTATCACATTGTACAAACTACTATACATGTATCAGCGCTGTTTTGCAGATACCAGATTTGGCAAGCCAAATAAGAAGTCAAATTTGTAGGTTATCTTTTTCTATTTCAAATAGATGAATTACGCCTACACAGAAAGGAATGCAGGGAACAGATTGCAGAGCACTGTTCATCGCAGACAGACCAACATTAGTGATTTGTATCCAGTCTGCTTCCAAAGGCCTCTAGCATGCGAAAGTGATCGCTGTCCATGTGAAGGTTCCCAGCCAGTCACTCTCCTCCACTAAATGCATGTGCAGATACGCGTAACCGTTCTCCTGTTCTAGTGTTAGACTGTGCGGAAGCGTCCTGGCGATTAGGAATGCTCCAACATTAAAATCTGTCCAACTCGTTACAGTTGGCCTCATACTCCATTATAAAACAGTTCAATACATCTGGAGTAATCTGCGTGTGTTATTTAGGAGATAATAATATTGTGTTTTCATGCAGGGAGGGATTAACGGTGGTTTGAACACCGCTAAATTCATTTCAAACCGAGCGCCTCGACAGGCGTGAGGTATTAAATGTAAATTTAGCGGCGTTTAAACCACCGATAACCCCTCAAGCATGAAAACACAATATGATTATCTCAATTCTACCATTACTAATTAAAATTGACTTTTGGCCTAGCTTTCTTTGATGACGCGAACACACCCCGGTTTTACAGACACCACTGCGGTAAACGTTTCACAGAAGAGCGAAGTCACGGCCGTGACGGGTCTGTGCCTGATGATTGCCCAAGTAAAGTTTTTAATAACAACCGGACTGTTTTCAGTTTTGAGATATGACAACGAATCTGTGACAGAGATAGAAGCGTGAATACTGTGTATAGTGTGAGGGATGTTTGCTGACAGCTGACAACCATTAATTACAAAATTGCCAAATACTTGCATTTTCAGCCGACGAAAAATCGTTCGGGGTCAGCGCCTGCAATGTGTCCGTACACTTATGAACAGACCCGTTGTTATTTAGCAGCGGTTATTGCAGATCATTGTCAATTAGGATCCGGCAAACCGGAAAGTTATGGTAGAATTACTCTTTAATTTAACACAAAATTGAAACCTATCATTGGAACTCATTTGTTACTTAGCACTCCATGTACTCATACGTGCAGCGTAAGATATATCCTCCAGCGGCTAGTAATGCGCGTTGTAAAAGAGATCTAAACATCGGTTTCTAATTTTGGCCGAACGTGAGATTTTGTATCTATTTCGACCAGGCTGACACACAACATTCTGCACACCTGAGCGTGAAATAGTTTTGTGGATACGAATTTAAATATTTGTGGGTTGTTTTCAGCTTTGTAACACCTGGTAACTCGCCCCGGTCCTCTAATGCTGAAATTGCCTCATCCCTCACTCCCGACCTCCTTGCGGAAAGGACATGTGAACAGTGTTTCCCACAGAAGACTGTATTAAACGGAGGGGGGGGGCGTTTCAAACAACGCTGGCTACCGACTCATATGTTTCTTGAGTTAAGTCAGTTTATGAATATTGTCTGCATAAAGCCCAACGACAAAAACAACAAGTGTTGTGCTGCAGCATGAAAGGCTCAAGTCTCTGAAAATGCAAGCAAGAAGATTGTAAGTAGATCCAGTGGTTTGAATTCCCTATAGAGTTGATCACTCAAAAAAAGCAATGAAAACAAAAGTGTTGAAACTTTTATACATTTCACATTGCTAAACATTCTGTTCAGAGCCACAGGGAAATCTTGTCGTCCATACAAATGTGTTAACTATTGTACCTTCGAGGATTCGACATACATGAAAACGTCGTGAATATGATTATTATGAACCGGTTTCTGACATCTAAATTGGTTTCTGTCGAATCATCTCTGGTTAGAAGAGGAGTAGCCTAATGCTTGGATATATATCACCCCAAACGAAGAAATAGGCAATGTCCTAAATAGTCACAGAATAATTACAGATGTTTTCGAAGAATAATTTAGATTTTCCGCACTTTTGTTGCCGCTGGGAAAAAGTGAAAGTAGCATCCTGATTGTTTGAAGGAAGATACAGTTGAAATTATTACTTGATACCGATATTATTAATCGTAGCCTTTGTAACAGCCAGACATAGCAGTACCTGATCTGCCTTGATCAAACGCCGGGGTCAGAAGCGAAACTGATCATGACTAAAACTGATACAGTAACGTTAGACACCTACGCACCTCACTAAAACATTAACGCCAGACATGATTAAACGCCGTGTCAAACAGTCTTCAGACCAAAATACACGCCGGGTGTGTATTTAAAGATCTTACGGTAATTATGGTGTAAACAACCATAAGACAAGCAGAACAATATGCCTATGAACATACCTATTTTCGTTTAAAACAGTTATTTGTTCATTCTGTAATATCCGTAATGTTTCTTAATTTAAATAAACAAAACCCGATTAAAGCCAAGGCAGTGACTTCAACATCGGTATCGCGGAAATCGAAAAGAAAGCTTATAATACGTATCCAAATTCATTGCTTTCTTTTCAAAAAACAAGCTTTGGAATGATAAATATACATCAAATAATGTACATACGACGAATAATGGACAAAAGATATAGCGCGGTTGTCGTTTAAATAGCTTGGGAACACGTATCCAACTTTAATGGAAATAAATCATGAAAAGGTTATTAATGCAGAACATTAATGATGGAATACAACACGCAACAAAGTCACTGTCGCTGAAAGAAAATTGTGTGTACCAAACAAACGGGATAGATCAATCTCAGGCGTACAGTCCGGGCCCGACGGTCCTCTGCTCTGCTCGCGCTGTCGTGTTTTCTTTTGCTAGGTTAGTGTAACCGGGTCATTTTTACGGTTACTGCACCTAGTACCCCAATGACTAGATCTGTATATAAAGTGACATAATTTCTCATTTTTCAATTATTTTCATCATCAAAATCATCATTATCATCTATATGTTATATGTTGTCTGCAGTTGCATTTCAGCACCTAACCTTCTTAATACCTTTTTCAGCAGCTTCTGGGCAACCACTCTGGGTTAC
>JAUELE010247743.1:0-11021 GCA_031471655.1 Diodora aspera | reverse complement strand
CCCCCCCCCCCGCTGTTTGTAGACATGGTGTTATATCTTACCTTCGCCCGTCCTGCAGTATTGATCTCGTGTTGTATTTCCTCCACAAGACGCTGGTTAGATACGAGTCGATAATCAACCTGATTCTATTTCGGCTGAGTTAGCACTTCTCGGTAAATATATCGCCTGAATCACCTTTGAATTTAAGTACTTTCAGTAAGCATAAGTGTGACACTACAACGTATGACGAAAGAATAGTGTAGAGAACATTTTTTAAAAGGTGTACACATGGGACAGAAAGGAACGTAATTCAGTAAGGTGTTTTGAAGTGAGTGCATGAGTATAAATGGATTTATGTATCCGCAAGTAGGTCAGGCGTTTTGCTTAACTGAAGCACAGTAACATGTGTCGTTCCGATTCAGTCGCTACGGAATATTGTCGATATCCACGTCACTTTACGTCTGAGGGGAGTAGAATATGCTGTCACCCATTGGTTGTCGGACCAAACAGGTAAACATCGTGTTATTGTTTTCCTACAAGGATTGGCAAATTGGCAGATCTAATATTTCGGTTACATAAGGGGTTGGATGTCCTTGTTGATTCAACCAGCCACTGTAAACTGTATTGCTGGTTGGCGGATTAATCAGTTCATTGTGGGACGTGTTGTTGTGGATTTCAAAGGGGAGATAGACAGGTAGTCTGGTAAGGAGATAAACTAGGGTGTAGATGGTGTCAAATGATTAACAGCAACGTCCAAACCATTTTATCAGCGGTTCAGCTTGTTTTGTAGGTAGTGTTCGTTAAAACAGCCTCCTCTCTTGGTTGATAACGCAGCTTAACTAATTACTTTCATTTCAATTTGTTAGTTCAAATACGTGTAAGATGGATTTACTGACAGCGATGTTCTTGCACTGCATTTATTGAGTACAGACTTTAACATTTTATAAAGTTTGTATCGCGTATACCAATTATCAGAATATCTCAGTGTCCCCTTTTGCTTTGCAGCATATGTCTTCTAGTACACCATCATAGCAGCAACCACTCATTATCGCACTTATGAATTTGCTTAGGTGTCGTGGATCTCGAAAAATATTTTGATGTGAATTTAAGTGTTGTCATGAAGAAACTGTTTCAATTATGCAGTTTCCAATTAGGGTTAACTTCTGTATTCTCCATTTACTTACATAATGTTATAAAATATGTCAATTTTATATGATCAACCAAATTGAGGCTCACTTGTCAGCACTTCCTTATGCTATTTTGATTCACATTTATTTTCAAGTTGATCTCCAGTCGTGGTTTGACGTTAGAATGTATGTAATGTTGTCGAGACGTTACCCTCCAGTCAGGTAACGTTGATGTAGTATGACAGAGTATCCTCAAGCTATTCCCAAATCAAACAGTCGCGAAGCTTGGCGGTGATTTTTGCAGATGTAGTTTAATGTGTAAACCTCGCAACTAGGTCACTTGTACCTCTCCCTTTTGACGCGCTGCGAGTGAAAGAAGTAGTTTGAAACAAGATAAAATTGTATCTCTAAAATAATTATTTGAAATTTATAAAATGGTTACAATTGTATACAGCAGTGCAGTCGTGTACTGTGCAAGGTTTAAACCAAAACACACACACATACACACACACACACACACACCCACTGACTTCGGTTCTGCAATAAAGTCCCATGTATCAGTAGGTTAATGGCGGAGGAAAGAAGAACACACATATTGAGGCAGGGCACTTGGTGTTTTGAGCTATAGACTAATGGCATAGATGCCTTTCTTCAAGGCTGTCATCTTGCATGTCTTCAGCTGCTTTGTGCACCGTCGGGAATCTAAAAATGATAAAATGATAAATGATAAAATCTATGTATCGATCGCTAGGCTCCTCTAGGGATATTTTCTCACTTGTAAAACACAAACTCACCGAAAAATACTCTTTTGGTTGCAGTGAATGATCAAAATAATGAAATAAGAAAAAACTTTGTCTCTAGTTAATTTTGGGCACTTAACTTGATACACTTCTCTTAATTTTGGGCCCTCTGAAAAACTGCCTTGCATTTTACCCTGTGTTGACACCATACAATTTTAGTTGATACACGGAAACATGTAGGCCCGAAATGTCCTTAGATGGATGAGTCAACCGAAAGTGTTTCAAGTGCTAGTGTACAGATACATGTATGTGGCACTCGGTCAGATCATAAAACGAGCCACAAGGTCTCCTATTATCATTCGGTTTTTACATAGGTCCCGTTTACCTGTTACCTTTAGCTGGATGTGACAGTTACTCCAACTGCGTCAGATGTCCACAGCGCAATTAAATCAAACAATCAACACATGATTTAGAATTAGATGGTTATCAATAGATGGTTACTAAAGCAAGCTGATATAAATGTTATTTCGGGCATCTGTTGCGCATGTTCATATTTAATTCGAACTCTAAATCCTGGTTGCTGAGTTGGCAGTTTAACGCATCCGAGAGCTGGTATGGAATAAAACATTGCCGTCTTTGTTAAAAGAGTTCTAGTCCGGCAGCCTACCATCTGTCTTGCATTCAGGTAAAGGCCAGTTAAAAGGGTTCTAGTCCGGCAGTCTACCATCTGTGTAGTAAAGCCCAGTGTCGTAGTGTATGATGTGTCTTGCTTCCCATATGTTTGAGAATTTCGGCAAACCACAGTCTTGATTGCAGTGATGTTAACAGAGTGTCTTTCAGGTTTACTGAAGCACGCTCACTGATTGATACACTTCTACCGTATAGTGTTATGATCAAAACAAATGACATTCTCTGTAGTTTGTACACAGACAAGTCCAGGCCTGACGCTACTTTGATTGTTGGTTCTATGACTAACAACATCAGCTACAACACATAGCTAAACTAGAATATTAATTTGATGTGTATTTTGGATGATTCATATGGTGTCAGCTGTTGCAGTCTGCCGGAGTACGTACACCAGAAACTTGGTGCTTGTAGGTGGTGTACAGTTTATTGATAACATTATCAGAACAAGGCCAACATCACCCCAGCCTTCTGAAAGACTCTTTCTTTTTGTGCCTGGGCTCTGTGGTAACAACTGATTTGACGTAGAAATCCAAGAGGCTGAGAGAGAATCAGGTGTTGGCTTATCGAGGCTTACATGTTGGCAGCTGGTCTCAAACAACTTCATGTTTATTTATAATTGAATTGTTAGAAACATGGAAATGTATAGTGTAAACAAGCCGTTTAAATTGCCATGTGACACGTTAGCGCTTCGACGTTTGTCATGCAAAGCTTGTACATTGTATACCAAACATCCAGTTCCAGTACATACGCTCGTACTGCTTATGAGCAATAACTTGAAGACTTCTACCTCCACACTTATTGGGCGTTTCTTTTACAGGTGAAAGTTCATACACGACAGAGTAGCTATTCGACTTTTGCTTGGCGTTTTGTGTCGCATTTACTGTACTTATTGGGGATGGATATAACTGTTTAGGTCCATTTTCCTACTTGCACTTACCAGTCTAAACAGGCCGTACAACTGGATGACAGCACTTGGTACATCTTCTCCGCAGTCATCTGGCCCGGTACAAATTGTAGTCGCTGAGTGCTTTTAAGATTTTTAATTTGGAAGTAGTATTCACTCGCATAATAGTGAGAAAATATTTTGAGAAAACGCTTGAGGGAACATTTTATTTTATGAATAGATGTGTCTAAGCTTTCTTTGATGATAGTCTCGACTACCCTGCAGATTGCTTTGGTTAGTCATCGGCAAGGAGTATGTATTTATATATTGCTTGATGTCTAAAGTCACGTGACCTTCATTTCTTCAAAACGTTTATCGTGTCAGAAGTGTTCATATAATTTAACTGAAACCTGTCTTTTTCAAGATTTAAGGCTTCAGTGTGATTAACTTGCGATCCAGCCCTATTTCTTGTGATGGTTCTGCAGAGTTTGTGTTAACCAATCGTCTTCTCAAGCTGTGCATCATAGAATTGTCAGCTGTTTTCAGCACTGGCAGGTGCTCATGCCAATGTTATGTATGTTTTTGTCTGGAAGGATGAGGCCAGGGACTGGTGCTGTGTATTTCTGCCTCGGAAATGAAAACTCCGGTTCTATGACTGCTCTGTCCCTCGGAGGCCTTACAAGACTCTAACTTGTGTTTGTGATAGGAACGGAAGTACATGAAATTTTACTTCAGGCCAAAAAACAAAAATGTTTGAAACAAAGATTTAATGAAAATGTCAGCGAGTACAGGGACCACATTTTACGCCAGATTACATCGTTGTAATAACATTTGTGTTCTGTGGTTATTAGTATACGGTCGATTTCCTCTTTCATCTTTTATCTGACACTAGATTTAATTAACAGCTGTTTTAGCAATTATTGCAATATTAAGGATCTGTGGTTTAGCTAGAGTAAAAGCCCATGGTCCGTGGTCTGATCCTCTCATTCGACATATTTTAGATATGTAGATGAGGTATTTATTTACAGTCATGCATGTGTTTTAGCATGGAAGGTATGTAGATGATTTATGATTATAGGTTTTATGCATATTGGTGTAGTCGGGCAACGCAACGTTACTGAACAACTTTTCACGAGGAATTAAACCTTACCAATGATATTTTTAACCGAGATTAAAAAAAGAAATTTCAGATCTCCTGTTGTTTCAGCTCCACACTTCCTGCATCAATCTATATTTCGAATGTACAGAGGTCGGTTATAACTATACAAACTATGGCTGACGAACTTAATGTTACTGAACATATGTAAAACTTTTTATTTATTCAGTTATTCAGGGTAGACGTGCATGGTGGTCTCAGATCACGTGACTCAAATTGTTGTACAACTATTTATAACGAATGTAAATCAAGGCACCTACTTGTCAGATCAGTCCTATCAGAGTGATGTAACAGGAGTCGTGCTTGGTTGATGATATGGAATGACAATGGGTACATGTAGATAAGGTATATTGCGGCTCTATTGTTCCCGATGTATTGACACCAGACTGTCCCTGATACATCCTCTTTGAGTCATCTTACATACAGATATTTACCTAGCGCTCACCTTTCAGCTTCAGGCCGGGTATTGTTGTCGGAATCTGGCTCCCCTTATCTCTTGTTATCTCGTCTTTGGCATTAGGTTAACACCTTGAGACTTGTAGACACGATCTGAGGGGGAGATATGAAGTGGGCTGGTCTGGACCCCCTGTGTAAAGACGTCTATTATCAATATGTTATATTGACAGCACTGCAGAGTGTTAAGTGGGGCAGTAGATGTTAACTGAGTACTGAAGAGTTGTACAAATGTCACAATGACAAGTTGCAGTCCGACTAGTACGATTGCTCTCCTTAACCTTACAAGTCTCCGCCTTTCAACACTGAATCCCGTGGGGCTTACGGGAAGTCGCTTAACAAGAATAGAGCTCCAGCAACCCAATGGTTGTCGTATAAGGCGACTAAAATGGAGATCTGTTGCTTTCACGTATCTTTCTGTCAATCTCTTATAACCATCTTTTCCCTCGGTGTGCACCTTATACATTACATTGCATTATGGTTGAAATATTGCCCGAGCAATGTAAAACATCTCAACCCTCCCGACTTCAAATTTGACATAATACTTCTTTGTTTTAAATGCTAGTAGTTTAAAGGTTTGGACTGTTGAACACAGTAATTTGCTTGTTTATCGAATCTATCTTGATATCGCGTACAAAATGGGTTTAACAGCTACCAATCATACAACAGGATTTGAGTAAGTGTGCCACTGTACAGAGTATTCCGAAACTTTATTATAATTTAGACTAACATCTGAAGACCTGTATAAACCTTTTAGCTGGCGTGAAAATTGTTCGAGCTTCCTGTTTATCAACAAATGTACCTGGAAGTGCATGCAGTTCAAGATTTCCCCAAATTCTGCGCACCGTTAATTTGATGTCGTCACACTGACCACAGATGTTTCCTACACAGAGGCTGCCTCCTTCCTTCAGATGTTGTGATTAAACGTCTGGCATGCACAGTATGTGATGATGTTTGCATGTAGCACTGCGTTGCTCTGCAGAACTACTTTTTACTTTCCTCTTAGTCATACATCGTTAGTTGTTTCATCATTTCTTTTCTTGCTTCTGCGCCAAGGCATGGTTGTAAGTCAGCAACATTTAATAACAGTACCTATAGACACGATCGTTTATGTTGAATGAATAACAGAATTCCGACCTACGTCTATATGCTGACTCAGCAATCTATTGCGAAATTACATGTCATACTAATTTTGTCAGGTTAACTTTATTATCGTCTAACTGTGAATTACCCCTCACCCTGTCCTACTTTTATAGGTTGTTTGCAGCCGTCCAGTTCGTGGTTCTGTTGACCGTGTTTTCCTTGTCCGGCCTTGTTTTTGACCATCCAGTGCCCTTCCTCCATACTACTTTCTGAACATCCTGCACTGGATTTTAGTTTGAGATTCTGCGTCCAGCGTGACGTAGCTTCAGACAGTAACTGTTTCATATCTGTAGTCTCTCTAAATATACAGATTGTTTAAAACTAATAAGAAGCAGTACATAACCCATATTGTCTTCAAACATATAATCACAGTAGGATTGCCACAATCCAAAACTGGTCAGCCTGATATATTTCGTATCATGCCGAGCCTCTAGTTGATGACCTGGCAGCATATTTAGATTACAAACAAGAATTAATATTATTTGCAGATATCCTGTGTTTTTATACGTGTTTTACGTAATTTATGCGTCAACTTTGCCCTAGTTGAGTGCTTGAAATACAAGTTAAACGTATCTTAAATACTACGACTAATATTGTTGAATGGTAGGATATCAGGAAAAGAGTGCCCTTTTTCACTGACAGACAACAAAATCAATAATTCACCCTTATCGAACAAACAATACTCTAACGACAATCTTAGGTCCGCAAGAGCGGCGGTAGGGGGCGCTGACAATTGCTTATACTGTTTTCCTTCTGACTCGTGTTGTTCCGTGAACACGTTATGAATCATTCAGCAGTGGTGTTAACCAGCGGTGGCAACGAAGTGGGAGTACAGTTTCCTGGATACTCAATCGAAGAGTTGAACGGACCGAGGCTGTTTATTATGGACACAATGAGATTTGCGTGCGAGGAGGTGGTAAATGGTAGTAAAGGGATACTGTTGCCGTTCTTTCACAACGAAATCTGTTGGGAAGTTGTCACGCTGTACATCACTTGTTAAGGTAAAGCACGTTTCTTTTACCTATTGCTGAGTTGATTCTGATAACCTTGTTTCACTTTGTAATGCTAGTTGGCTGCCGAACATTGCTCTGTTGCGCGGAGACAAATTTGAGGTTTCGATGTCAGTGAACACGTTTTGTTGACAGATTGTAATTCAGGCGATTACTTGAGGAATAAAATGGTTTTAGTTAATGTAACCAGTATCAACATTGTACATTGGGAATAGAGGGCAGTGGGAAAACAAATAGCAGACACTATTCAGTATTTAACATGTTAATTCAGTTCAGTGCAATTATGGATTAGTGTTTTATGAATTGATGATGTAAAAACACTTATCATAATACTATGCTTGATGTCCATTAGATAAGCTCATCTCATATAAACACGTATTACACAAGTGCATATACATGCAAATGAGGTTACCGGAAATGGAACCATTTTCATCTGATCACGTGAACAAATATTTACAAAATGGCTTCTTTTAATGTTGACGACAATGTTGTCATCGACAACAAGGACTCAGGCACTGTTATATCTGTAGTTCATAGATAGAGAATTTATCGCATACAAAAAACAATTGTTGGTGCAGTGGTATTTTCCGGGAGCAGTGATCCTTAGAATTGAGCCTATTCACATATTAATGCGTGTTTGTTTGTGAATTGACGGAATCGATCTTTCAAAATTAAGCAATAAAAAGACAAATGCGAAGCTATATGATAAATAGAATTCGTCACTCGTGTTTTTGAATACGTAAAATATCAACTTAGTCTAAGATAATCGGTATTTAGTCTGAATATTAGTCCTTGCTGTTGTCAAATGCAGGTGAGAGGGGACATTTCATCGCGTTCACGTCCTGCATGACTGGAGATACTGTGTTTCAACAAAGAAATGACTATGATCCCATTGAGATCCCATATTCATTTTCAGTGTGGAGTTAGAGGACAAGTATAAGAATATTTGGGGTGAAAATGGAGGTCATCAATTTTTCTGCCCTGACGGGGTCAAAGGGTCCAGGTTAAAGAACAAAAAATTCAAATACTTTTTTCTCTGATTGCAATTTGCTTTACATCAAATGAAAGGTCACGCTTTCCTCGTCATTTTGGTACCAATATTATGCAAATCGGATGGATAGAACTAAAGTTGTGCCTGATTGAATTGTTTTGGTCCACCGAAAACTCCAAATTTTTGATCGGCCCAAAATGGGCCAAAATGCCTGTGGTGACCTAAAACTTGGCAGTATGTGTTTTCTAACGAGGATCTACCTTGCTGCCAAAAATGAACTAATTGTGAGTTGATCTGTAATTTTTCGGCCAAAAAGTGTGTACAGTTGACATAGAACGCCCCTTATATAACACACCAAATACTACTTAAAAATAGAAAGAACTTTTTCACTTTCACCATATGCATTGTACAATCATATGAAGTGCACAACGTCTCCAAAGAATTTAAGGATCAAAACTGATATACTCCTCAAAAGAAGTTTAAGGTCACACATAGTGATGATACTATTTCTTTACAAGAAGCAGTGCATCCGAAATCCAAATGATAACATGTTGGTACAGATGTCACATGCCAATGTGTGCATATTAAAAGTGACAATCATGAACAACACACGCAATGCAACGTGTCGATACATCACATGAAATATCCATACACAAATGCATGTTTAAAGCACCACAATCATAATTACCCCAGTCACTGGAAAAATGGATAATCTAGAAGGTTAACATTCACATTACTATGACCATCCCATATATTTGAATAATTATTAGTCTACATTATATTTTATCTTTAGAATCATATCATATATTTTATTAGTTTAATATTTTATTTTAGAAGTCAACTTGACATTTCTAGTCCACCTTTCTGTAAGCTTAGAAAGGATTATTGTTATTGTACCTAATTATAAGATTTAAGGTAAATTAGCTCATTAGACAATTCATGTTACAGACATTTAGTCTGCATTTAAATCCATAGTCAATGGTGTCACAATATGCAATTAACCTGCTTAATCAGCCTGTCAACATATTTTTAGTTAGTCCACCAACAAGCATGTGGTTCACATGGAAGTGGCCATCTTTAAGCAGAATGATGGGTGAAACATACAGAGCTAAGTTTGGTACGAAACTACTGAATGACTTGCAATTTTGATGAAGATCATGGTAATCCAAGGGAAACAACTCTTACCGGGAGTAACTGTCAGTTGGGAGACCTCTAAAAAATGTATCATATATGATACACTGGGCACTAGAGAGTTTTAATCATCAACTTGAGTTAATCAACTATGTAAACACATGCTGTAATTGTTTTGAAATCCAATTACATGTACATCGTTGATTGTTCCTGGAGTGGATTCAAGCATAAAACCATCCTAAATATGTTATGACACCCCCTCGTATATCAGAACACTCTATCATTTTGTGCTCAGAACTGAGCACATCAGACGATCATTAAGAGGACCATGGTTCGAACTCCTAATTTCGTCTGTTGGCTTCCAAGTCATGTCGTTATTGATGGTAACACAAGGACCGATGCTGCTATGAAATCAGCCTTGAATTAGTCATTTCACCTTTTTTTCAATACCGTGCACTGCCTTTAAAGCTTCTATTAGACTATATATTCATAAACTGTTTCAGAAGCTTTGGAGCAAAAGGACTAATAGTAGACTGTTTCAATTTAAACCTGGTACATGATGCACTCCCCTTAATCATTTTGATGAGGTTATATTCTGACGATGTCGTGTGGGCCACACTCCTTTGACTCATAAATATTGTGACATCTGGAGATTGATGCCACGTTTAACAGTCAAAACTCAACTCAAAGTGAGGAGTGATCTTCTTTTATTCTTCCGAGCACATGGTCAACAACTAAAAACCCCAGAGTGACTTCCCTTGGAAGCAAGCTGATCAGAGTGGTTTCCCCTTAAAGCATGATTTTAAGAGTGATTCACTGACATTTGACAAAGCTTCAGCCGTCACAATATCTACTAAAAAGTGAAGAGGAACCATTTTGCATCCCTTGCAGTGAACCCCTTACAATTAAACATATTTAAGTAAACTTTGTTTGCCAAGGGATCGTTTTTATTCTGCTTCGAACCTCTCAGAGGTTTTTAATAAAGCGAGTTATTCTCTTATTTTAGCTATCTTTAAAGGTATTGGATTGATGAACAAATTGTAATAATGGGAAAGTAATGTTTGACTTTTTTAGATTGTTAGTCAGCTTTTATGTGTTGTGATACATGCTAACAGTTTTATTGTCCTCTGATGACAGGTTCCCTATTTGGCTATTTGCTACTTTGTGATATTGAATTGTTTACGTCGTGCTATGGATAAAATGCTACCAGCTGCGAGGTTAAACCCAATATCCATTCATTCATAATATTCGTCTTTAATAATATCTTCAAATTGTATTAAAATGTATTTAACAGTGTAATCAATTCTTATCGCAGGATGCAGAGTTTTCTTGGAATAAGCCACTTCAAGGTGTGTTGCTTGGGGCCGTATTTTGGGGCTACATGTCGTCACAGTTTCCCAGCGGCTGGCTGTCAGAGAGATTCGGAGCTCATCGAGTCGTACTTGTTTTCTACCTAACAGCAACTATTGCCTGTCTGTGCACTCCCGTAGCGGCCCGATGTCATCCGCATGTCTTATTGGCCGTTCGAGTCGTGGCTGGCATGGGCATTGTGAGTCTTCTTTTACAAATCTTTAAATTATTTTTCGTATGATAGTGATCGTTGTTGGTTGTGGTTGTGGCAAGGGCAGTATTCCTGGTAATCGGAGAGGCGGATCCAGGATTTTGTTGGGAGAAGGGGGGGGGGGGGGGGGGGCAAATATGCCTGCGCTTTAAAAATTATT